>QFDX01001497.1:17070-29461 GCA_003315875.1 Lactifluus piperatus
GGGTCGGTTAGTGAAGCGCCTTTTGCGGTGGGGCATGGTCCGAGCCCGAGAAATCACGCACCATTCGCGCCGGACTTTTGGTGACACACCGGGCATTGTCATGTCGGTAAAGATGCGACCCTCGAGAAATTCCATGATGTAGAAAGGCGTCCCGATTATGCTGCTATCTTCACATAGCGCAAAAACTTTGGGGATGGGCACGCGCGACACGGGAGCGGTTGTGTTCCGTGTGTTGTGTCGCTGGATGGCAGCGAGTACGGCATATTCCCTCTCGATTTGATGAGCTGTTTTAGATATCAGCGTCCCTGCTGGTTTCTTGCGAAGTACAAAACGGGCCCCGCTATAGAAGGTGAGAAGGAGGGCAGGCCGAAACACGAAAGATGCTAACCTCGCGTCAGTCAGGAAGTATGTTGGATTGGACTGTCCAGCGAACTCGTTCAGTTAGTCTATATTGTGAGAGGAAGGGATCAGTTATGACCTGGCCAAACTGTACAAGCCGATGGTGAGCTTGCAAATGATAATGTACGATTCGACAAACGACAACAAACAGACTTTAAATTGCTTGATAGTGACAGGTACGGCGACCACAGGGACGTTGGTTGCGAGATACGCATTAAGCTTTACTTGGTCAATACCTGCACGAACTTGACCGTACTCCCCCCCGGTTGGTGGAGGTGAAGTTGTGTTGACCATGGTCAGAAGAGTAGATAGATGAGACCCATTAGATTGGTTTAACCCAAGGCTTATGCGGCGACGGCGGCTGGCGTGGGGCCGGGGCCGGGTAAGTGCCGGTCACCTATAATTGACTTAGCATTCACGTGATCTATTACCCAAGGGAGAAAAAAAAATGGCAGCGGCAAGAAAAGAATTGCGTCAGCCACTTTCTCTTCTCATCATCCATGTTCACCGTCGCCCGCTCCCTCCGCTCTGCCGTCTCCCGCTCAGGCAATTATGCCGTATGTGTACTCATCTGCTGTCAGTGCTGCCTCTTTCTCACTTTTATTAGGGCCTTTCTCGTTCCCAGATTGCAAGGAACATGAACTCAAAGGTTTCCGGTACCGTATACGTGTCATCGTTTTTCCATAAAATATTCAATATTCCACAGGCCCCGTTGTCGGTATTGATCTGGGCACGACCAACTCTTGTGTTTCCGTCATGGAGGGCAAGACTTCCCGCGTCATCGAGAACTCTGAAGGTGCACGGACAACACCCTCCGTCGTCGCGTTCACAAAGCACGGCGAACGCCTCGTTGGTCTTCCTGCCAAGCGACAGGCTGTTGTCAATGCGCAAAATACCGTGTTCGCCTTCAAGCGGTTGGTTGGTCGTCAGTACAGCGACAAGGAGGTGCAGGATGACGTGAAGCACTGGTAAATGCCACCCTTCCACTTCCCCCTCACTGATATTCTCACCTGTCTTCTCAAGGCCATTCAAGCTTGTTTCCAAACCCGATGGACGGCCAGCTGTCGAGGTAGAATTTAACGGCAAGCAGCAGCGATACGTGAGTCATCAGCGCTTAGCCTTTCCTTTTCTACATTCTTATACCTTTCTAGTCTGCCGAAGAACTCTCATCCATGGTTCTCGTTAAAATGAGGGAGACTGCTGAGCAATACCTGAACAAGAAAGTCAAGTAAGCACACTGTTAATCTATTCCGTGCTTATATGCTAAGTTTTCAAACCGTAGTCATGCTGTCATCACGGTTCCTGCGTATTTCAATGATGCGCAGCGACAAGCGACCAAGAACGCTGGTCAAATCGCCGGCCTCGAGGTTCTCCGAGTGATCAACGAACCTACAGCTGCTGCCCTTGCGTATGGTCTTGATCGTGCAGAGAACTCCGTTATCGCTGTCTATGATCTTGGCGGTGGTACCTTCGACATTTCCATCCTGGAGATGCAAAAAGGTGTTTTCGAGGTCAAGTCAACAAACGGAGATACCCATCTCGGCGGGGAGGACTTCGATATTGTGTTGGTTGACCATATCATAAACTCGTTCAAAAAAGAGACAGGTATCGACCTCACCAAGGACCAAATGGCCCTTCAGCGAATCCGCGAAGCCTCAGAAAAAGCAAAAATTGAGCTTTCCTCGACATCCCAAACGGAGATCAACCTGCCATTTATCTCTTCAGGCCCTAGCGGACCCCAGCACATCAACCAAAAGCTGCTTCGTTCCCAATTCGAGTCCCTCACTGCCCCTCTCATCCAGCGTACTGTTGATCCCTGCAAAAAGGCACTTACTGATGCTGGCGTAAAGGCCTCGGACATTAACGAGGTTATCCTTGTGGGCGGTATGACGCGCATGCCGAGGGTTGTTGAGACCGTCAAAACCATTTTCGGCCGTGAACCTTCCAAGGGCGTGAACCCTGATGAAGCTGTGGCTATTGGTGCTTCCATCCAGGGCGGTGTCCTTGCTGGGAACGTCACTGATATTCTTCTCCTCGATGTCACTCCACTGTCGCTCGGTATGTCATGTTCATTCCTCTGTCGTCGTCATTGACTTGACAAATTTCCAGGTATTGAGACGCTTGGCGGCATTATGACGAAGCTCATCTCGCGCAACACCACCATCCCGACTAAGAAGTCGCAGGTCTTCTCGACTGCCGCGGATGGCCAAACTGCTATCGAAGTGAAGATTTATCAGGGCGAGCGTGAACTTGTACGGGACAACAAGCTCCTTGGAAACTTCAATCTCGTTGGCATCCCGCCCGCGCCTAAGGGCGTACCCCAGATCGAGATCACGTTCGACATTGACGCCGGTACATCTCCTGCCTACTTAGCTATTTCGTATCTGACTCATGTTTTTGCAAGATGGTATTGTGAACGTGTCTGCGAAGGATAAGGCGACGAGCAAGGATCAGTCAATGACCATTGCTTCATCGTCCGGTCTCAGCGACAAGGAAATTGAACGGATGGTCTCTGACGCAGAGCAGTATGCCGAGCAGGACAAGGCGCGCCGTGATATCATTGAGGAATCGAATAAGGCCGAATCTGTTTGCGCTGACACTGAGAAGGGTAAGAGCGCTATGTCTATGTCAATTAGTTTGAACACTGATAGCGTTACTAGCTATGAACGAGTTCAAGGATCAACTCGATGCCGCGGAGAAAGATAAAGTGACCAAGCATATCACCGAGCTCCGTGAGATTGCTGCCAAGGGTCAGGCTGGTGATGGTGCAGTCACCGCTGATGCCATCCGAGAGAAAGTCAACGAGACGCAGCAAGCATCACTTGGCCTCTTCCAGAAGGTGAGAATTTCCCTGTCGTTGTCGTTATTTAGTTTTACGATATTGTTTTGTAGGTCTATGAGAAGAAGAATGCTGAGAACTCATCGTCTTCCACCGCGGAGGAGGAGGATAAGAAGGAAGAGAAGAAGGACTAAGCTCATTCTGTCTCTATACTCACACCCTAGTAGTCACCAGTCCTGCAACTCCCCCTCTTGGCCATTGTTCCGCTGCTCATCCCTCTACCTTATGACCCCGCATGATCTTCGTGCCCATTTAGAACACCAAAAGTATATCGTCTTGCTCGCTACCACCGCTATACATTCTCTCGCATGTTTATTGTACTTACGCATATTCGTCACCCCACCACTTACAATCCCCCCCACTCAGTAGTACCCTCTTCCTGCGCACTTTCCTTCCACCTCTCATATGTCTTTCGTGTCTGTACCGGAGTTAGACTGCTCATGGCTATTGCCAATCAATGAGAAGTTGGAGGAAGTCGCTGTAACATCTATCCATTTGCATAAGATCTGTAACTCAAAAAGCAAGCTTAAACGTTGTACATGTACGCAATCGAAGAACCTAATCCGCCGCCAGCCCCTGGGAGCTAGTTGATCGAGCGCTGGACGGTCACATGAGCTCATTCTAAAACTTTGACCGACTCGGACTCGACAGACACAACCGTACTGTACATCATCAGATCCGGGTCACCATCCCCTTACAGCTTCGGTTTATCCTAAGTACTACACCAACTTATTTACTGCGGCCTGCAATTAGACTCCTACTTCAGTCGCCCCATCGTACATCTCAGGATTATTTCGCTGAATACCCTTCTCGACTTCATAGTCCCAGTCCGTACCAAGCCAAACAACAAGATACTCGCATGTAGCCACGAGGAAGAGTGCCACAACCTGGCCTGCAGGGCAGCAGCAGCAACATTTATGGCATGGACGGACACAATGGGTCAGGGTCGTGAAACCGGCGTGTTTTGGGTTAAGGGTAACGCACCAATCCAGAGACCTCTTAGGCCATAATCAGCGCGAAAAGCGAGCCAGATGCCAAACGGTAGCGCGAGGACATAATACGCGACGATGTTGAACGCCGCACCGAGATGTTGCCGGCCCATCCCACGCAACACGCCGCCACACGAGCCCACAACACCATCGGCAACTTGGAACGAGGCGACGAGTGGCATCACTTTGGCGACGAGCTGCACAACTGACTCGTCGTCGTTAAAGAGATACCCGAAAACCTTTTTGGGGCAATTCAGAACGGGTATTAGTCTCTTTCTTTTTTCTCTTTCTTGTTGAGTTCGGAAATAACGCACGTCTTTGGATGCCAGAAGTGAGACCATGATGACTGTTCCAACCAAAGCGCTCAGCAGGGCCGAGAGGTGCCCAATGGCCTTGGCTCCGGCTGCGTCACGCCGGCCAATGGCGTTGCCCACCCGAGTAGAAACCGCGACGCCTGCACGAGGAAATGTTTTGCAACGCAGAAACGAAGGGAATGATAGGGAAAACAGAATGAAAGCGATATTTGTGAGCTCATTCGACGGGAGGCAAGGGAGGAAATGGAGACGTACCCATACCAAAAGGGATACTATTCAAAACTTTTTTCAAAAGTAGGTTAATTTTCTAATATACGTGGCCGAGAAGGGAGGTGAATGTGCTGGAAGAACGAACTTTGGTCTGTCGACATGATGACGGACTGCGCGGCGAGGGGGATGGAACCCAGACGACCAGCTGCAAGCGCGACAATTTCGAAAGCGGCCCTGACCGAAAAACAATTAGATGAGCACCGATGACAGTGAAAGACAGGATCGTGGGAGACCGGGCCTGGAACGTAACGGTAGGGGTGGGTATCCAGACGCACCATTCCGATTGGACCATCAGAATGCCAGGGACAGCCAGCTTGAGAAAGGAGGTGCAACCTCGCGGATCCAGTGCTCGACGCAGCTGGAGACCGCCCCACGTCTGATTCCGAGTGTGGGTCGGGGAATATGCAGTGTACATGATGAGGAAGACGAAGGCGAGCCAGAATGCGAGCGTGACAGCAATGGGCGAGCCATTTATACCGAGTTTTTTGTAGTGCACAAAGTAGAGGTTGAGCACGACACTGATGGGGGAGATGACGATAAGCACATGGGTGGATGCGTCCATGATCCCTAACATAAGGTGAACGTGGGGTAAACGTCATGTCACAACGTAGAAAGAGTGAGTTGCGTCATACCCTGGCATTGCAGGTATTTCTTGAGGCTTTCAAAGCCGATATAGCCAGGTGCAGCGAGGAGTAGTATCCGCAAGTAAGCTTGGGTACCCCGGCTGAGGTTCTCCTCCTGACCAAGGGCTATCAAGATGGGCTCGATGTTCGCCCACACGATGCCGATAGGAACGAAGAGCAAGCTCAGCATGAGGAAGCACCGTTGGAGGTGGACCGACAATTCGGTCGGGTCTTTTCCGCCGGTGAAGGCTTGCGAGCCTAACGTGTCTAGGGCAGTCGAGCCGCCAAGTACTAGACACCAGCCTGTAGGTGGCAAAAAAAAAAAGGACAAAGATGTGGGAACATTATCCGCGGACGCGAAGGGAGCCAGTACTAGCCAGTCACAAATGCCAACATGAGTGAAAATGCGGCAACGGATAGTTGATCAGAGCCTAGCCGGCCTGCAATGGCGATGGCGATGGTCTGTATCGATAATTGAAGCGTATACGATACGACCACTGAGCATTTAATTGAGGTGAGCTATGGTCTCTGAACGAGGAGGACAAGGTGAACCTGGTGTTGAATCTCTTAATAGTGAGCTAATCTCACGCCAGCCATTCGGCCGGGACGGAGCTGCCTGTTCGAGAAGTAGTGGGGAAGACTCATCGAACGCATCGGTGAGTGTAGGTTGTACACTGGCATACTCAGACACAGACACGGATGACCGTGTCTCCGAGTCTGGGAGGAGAGCGTCCATTATGGTGACTGAGGTGAGAAATAAATTTATTCACATCCCCCATTTCCCTTCCTTTATATATTCTGGATCTGTCATTGGGAAACACACCACTGGCAGTTTTTGGTTTTTACTGCTCCCCTTTTCGTCGTAAAAGTTTTGATTATCTAGACCATCAATATGTATCATATTTTCAGACTGTCTCAAGGCATAGCCATCTCCTGCGCCCATCTATTTTTTCTCGCTCTCTTTGGTGTGCATTTGTGACAAACGGGTGTTTTCAGCGCTTTAGCCGGACTGCCCGATGACCTGATCCACCTAGGTGTACGTAACATCCCCCCAGCGATTGACAACTCTGAAGCGCTGTGCGATTTCCAGCGAGAGAATGAGTGAATGGATGGACTAGAGGAGGCGAAGGGTTCGATAACGGCATCTCTATCCTTCTTCTGTTCCGGGCAACTAAAGCCAAGGGGTTCCATATCCTGCCGAGAGAGTAAAAGACCGCCCGCTATGCTTCTCCCGCGACACCTTTATATGCGTCATAATCTGTAATACGAGTTGGGGGCGATGGTCTCCCGATGGTCTCCGAGATCCGCGGCCGAAATCCTCGGCAACGCCATGAGGCCTGTTTATTTCAAAACATATCATCCTTACAATCCTGAAGACGGCATCTTATGAAACTCGCTCACGTACACCTGTTAGTGCCAAGGCACCCCTAAGCGTACACGATCCACCGCCGAAAAACGATCCTTGAGATAGCGGTGACACAGTATAATCCCACCAATTTCCCTCACCAAAGTCCGATTTACCCGGACCATTTAGGATCTAGTGCACATCGGAGAAGTAAAAGGTGCGAAAATAATAAAAACAAATTATTATTGTATGCCCTCCCTACCCTTGTCATCAGTCCCCAGTACAATTTCAGGCCACATTGAGGAGGCATCTGGCACGTACCGGGCCATAGATAAACCACTGGATTCCATGTACTTGGAGCCCTGGCTCCCGCCCCGAGTGTACGGCTGCAAGTGAGCGTGAGATGGTAGAGGCGCTCTTCCACTCCACATTACATTGACGAACGCCACTGGATCGCGCGCGTGGCCGGCAGTTGACTCTTTCCTTCCCATGGTTTGTACCGGTGACCGCTTCGCACGCGGCACGCAGCGAAAAGTTCAGCCCGTTTCCCTCGACTGCATCAGTCAGATCGTCAACTTTACGGCAGCCCATCCGATACGGACGCAATGCTGTAGTTACAATTACCCGGAAAAGTTTGACGCGAGCTTGTACATGTTTTGTTTCCGTTGTGCTCCCGGTTTCGGCATTGTGTCTGTCCGTCCATCCCTTAGTTTGGTTAAATCATCAGTCCAACGTGTTTCCTCCGGCGGACGAGGCGTAAATGTTCTCCGATAGATGGCTGAACTCTCCGAACAGGATGGAAATGCGGTGAATATAGATGACGCCTAGACCGTCACGTTACTGCTGGTGGCGTTCCACCGTTTGGCGTCGCCCCAAGGGGCACGCACAACTTGACTTGCCAAGGCACTACAGACCCGTTACATTCCCATCGGAGTAGATCACGAGGGAACGAAGGGGTATCTAGCTGATTCCTGACAAGCAAATCCGGCACCCCACCTGTTGGTGGTATGCTGTATTGATGATGACAAGCCCAGCCGTTCGGTGACAATCACTCGCTGCGTTGGCTGATCAATGAGTGCAGTTGTCCTCTCATTTTGCCCCGGGATCAGTGTCTGGAGTAGGCACATATCCATGTCCCGGACGAGGATGCATTGAGAAAGGGCTTTGTCGCACTTCGATGGGAGACGGTGTTAGTAATGTATAGCACTTCGTTGGCCAACAGACATCTGGGCTGTCAGAGCGGCAGGGAAAGGCGAAGATCAAAGGCGGGCGATCGATACTGATATGAGAGTCTGATTTCCCTGGCTGATATCGCTCCTGTATGTTGTAGATTGGTGACCATCGCCCGTGTAGACTTGTAGGGGCACACGCTTTGTTCATTGGGGTTAGTACAAGGGTCAATGCAATACCTAAGACCACATTGTACCGGTGAGGAAAGTAGGTATCAGTAAGGGTACCGCGTGAGTTGAAGCGGTATCGCATATGCGCCAAATTTAGGATCGGGAAACATGGAGTGTGTGCCCTTGTCGAATGGGCGCTGTGTCACCTAGCTGCTTCCGGCGCCCGAAGAGGCCGAGAATGAGATGCGAGACGCGACCGTGTCGGGAATGTAGTCTGTGTGGGAGTCAGCGTACAAAGCAGGACAACATCTCGTTTTCGCTGACGTAGGGGATATTTGTCTCCGCGACAGATGAGGTGATGGGGTGTAAAATGTTAACGGCATGCAGGCATGTGTGTGCGACGGCGACGAAGACGCTGGGCCATGGTTATTCCAAATCTTAAAATGGCCCCTCGGGTTACGTACCTGAACAAGACAGGCTTCTGGGTAAACGGGATAAGAAAAAGGAATCTTTAGGACGCCCGTACAGCAACGATGCGACCATGCCGGCAATTGTGATGAAATAGGACATACATGAGTCTGGTGTGTAGTGATCCACCCCCTGACACGTAACGGTGAGCGAAACCGATAAAAATAGTCGATTCATAGGGACCACATTAGGCAAAAGTCGCTAGTCTGTCCGCCTAGGCCAATCAGTAAGCAAGTGCGATACGGCATGAAATGGAATAAACTTGGACCTATCCTACACAGGGTACGTACCCCAATTTTCTGGGTGCTTTGAAAGTCACTATACATGCACATTGGTGAAAATGGGAAAAAGGTCGCCCATCGGTTACGTATACTATCAAGGAGTACGTTGAGGGCTTTCCGGGACGCATGACTCGTTACCGCAATCCGCATAGTGCGGCTGGTGTTATGCGAGTGAGAAGGGTGGTCATTCTCTGTGAAACTGGTGAAGCCCAACCCAACAATATCAATTTCAATACATGGCCCCAAGCCGGAGCTTAAGATACGAGGAAAGATGGAATTGATAGTAAAATGGGCTTCGCTGCCCGAATGAGTATTAAAGCGATGCGTGTGCAGCGATTCCCAAGCCGGCTTTCCACGTATGGATATTACGGCAGTCAGTAGCGCCAATTTCGAGCGTCAATCGCAAGAACAATTTCGCCATTCGTGCTTCTAGATAAGGCCATCGAACGTGATTTATCGCAAGTGGAAATACACATAGATACAATCTCGTCTGCTTGGGATGACGGCAGCGGTCTGGGAAGATGCGGAGAAGTGGAGGCGCGGGCGGAAACATGGAAATCGTATGGGCTCCTAAGCAGATACGTGAACATAGCAGTCCATGGAAAGGGAATAGAGTGGTCCTAGATACGATATCAACAAAATTGTCTGTAATAGATACGCGGTGAGCCAAGATGGGAAATGATGCGCAAAAGCTAAATGAGATACAACCACAATGAGACTGCTCCTGACGGATAAGACCTGCCGTCCCATGACCACCAACATCAAGGAGCCCCGAGCGTCAGGACTGTCTCCCTCTCCCCCTACTGCTGCCACCTACACTACCATTCATCCCGTCCTCTCCACTACCCAACTGCGATCGCGCATCCGTATAAAGAGATAGTGATGACCCGCTCGTCACTGTACTGCTCAAGGGACGGCCGCTCGAACGCACCCCCCTGGGTATGGACCGCATCGAATGATTAGAGCTATTCACCATGCTCGCACGGTGGGACGCGTATGCTTCACCATCTGACGGACTCAGATGCAACTGCGGAATGCGCTCTCCCACACCAGCAGCCTTGAACCGCGCGGCCAAGGCTGGTGACAGCTCCCCATGCTCAGATGCAGGTGCGTTGGAGCCAGCAGGTGGTCCATCGGAATTGACGGTGTAGAAAGTCTGTGACGATCTGGTCGACGGGCTCGTGCTCTGCACGTTCCGGTTGAAGGAAGGGTAATGCTGTATCGTGGGAAGGGAAGAAGACGCGGCACTCGTGAGGGACGAGAAACTCCCACGAAATGCGCCAATGAGCGGTATGCCCGCCGCTTTTGGTATGTGTAACCAGCTCGTGGGAGCTGGTGTAAGTGATTCCGTGCTTGGGGCTGTTGGGGAGGGGACGCGTTGAGGCAAGACATCCGTTGGGATATCCTCCGGAAGTGGATCCATCGGCATATGTGCGATGCGGGGGCGGGCATGTCGAAGAGGTGGTTGCGGCTGCTGCCGAGGGGACCGCGACCGTCCGGGTTCCAAGTCGGGGGAGGGTGAGCGTGCGGAGAAGTACTTGAATGTCGGCGCAAAGCGTCGTGAAAAGTGTAGAGTGTCCGTGTTGGGGGTGTATGATGGGCTCGATTGGATGTCGATCTTTGATTGAGCCGGGGTTGATCCTAAACGCGAGTGACCAAATTCCGCGTTGGCGACTGGGTCGTGTTCGAGGAGTGGGACAGATGCATCAATGGAAAGGGTACGGTTGTGGACTTCTCGACGACTATGAGCCGTCGCTGAGGTATCATCGCTCGATGTTGAGCTCTCAACATGTTTGGGCCGGCGTCTTGATGCCCTACGACGTGCTAAGCGCACGAACACGAGAATGAGGGCGACGATAAAGACGAAACACCCGATGATAGCAATGACAATGATTGGGAGGGTGTTTTTGTTTGGTGACGATGATGTAGTAGACGGCCCAGAGGTTTGCTGGCGGGATGGCGGGAACGTGGCTTGATCAAATGACTGTTGCAAAAAAACTCCGGTAATTGACTCACCAACGCTACCCCTGTTACTGAATTGGTAGTATCGCCCATCCTACCGTAGAACTTTCTTTCTTCCAACGTTAGCGTTCGGAAAAAGTGGTGGAAAGGTAGGTCTATCAAGGCTAGCAAGGATAGAGTGGGAGAGGGAAAACGAAGATGCGAGGCTGTGGTGCCAGTGAACGTTGTCGTTGTTGTTATTGGAAATGGGCGCCTTTCATCGCCCACACACTCACACACACTCCAAAACCGATTCAGATGGAAAGTAACTTATGGGCAATACTAGCACAGTCGACTAAGACCTTAGCAGGGTGAGTGACAATGTTGTAGAGCACTAATTCAACGGCCCGTTCAAACCGGGTGCAGTTGGCCGGTGGGAGCGCCGCTCTCACACTGACACTCACCAAACAATGAGCACTCTACACTCTTGCCGTTGGGACTCTTGCCGTTTCACAACTGTGTTACACGATGACTTTGTTCGACATGTAATAGAGGCACACATTGATAAGGCCGAGCCAGTAAAGAGGGAAGATATTAATCTCATTCAACAAGTCGAGCAACGTGCATCGGGCCTGGGACTCACTGACGACAGTGAGCTACTTACTCATTTAGTACTCATTATTCATTACTTTATAACATCAATCTTCATAGGTGGAGTCTTGAGTGTCGAGGTCCCCGCAAGCTCCCAAGCTGAAGCTCTCCGATCCACCACACAGTCTGTGAGTCTAATTTATTACAATTCCATATCCTTCCTCATTGTCCGCACTCTTTCAAGGCAAATCTTCCGGGTTTCCCTGAATTAGCAAAAGCCAATGGGTCATTGTCATTTGCTTCTGGTTCTACCCGCATCTTCCCAATCTCGTCACAGAGGCGACAGACAACTGGCTCTGAAAACTTTCTGGTGGAGGTATGTCTTGCTCAGACCTAAATCTTGATATACCTGCCTCACTTAGCATCATCTTGTCTCAGGGGCAAAACCAAGTCGTTTCGCAACTTGAATTACAAACTCGGGCAGCACACAGATACTAGGCTTTTAATTAGTGCAGCCAATGTCGCCTCACGTATTGCACCTAAATATTTATTCCATTCATCTAAGCTATGCTTGATGGTATGTCACTACTGCTTTAATCTTTTGTAGAAAAGGCTAATTACTATTCTCTGGATTAGTAGGCAATGTTACATCTGAACCCTACACTCTCGTTTCGCTCTCCCGCAGTGCCACAGCGCGGAATAGCACACACAGCCGACGATCTCTCCACCCTGCTCAAAGAAGGCCCTAGGCCCTAACGTGTATGAATCACGGCGCGATGCAACCTTGGCACTAGACAGCTTCTTGTCGACGTCAACCACCTAACGTGTGAGTCGGTGCATCAAGTATCGGCTGAGCACTGCCCTACAACCACCTGACACCTCGACTGTCTCTCACCGTCGCTCTCCCGAGAGAGCGCAAACGCATACGCTCAACGACGACCAGCAAACATTCTCTTCGGTCGGTGCAAGCGCAGGCGCGCGACTCTGCTTC
>QFDX01001498.1:0-11327 GCA_003315875.1 Lactifluus piperatus
TGCGCCGTGACCTTCGAAATTCAAAATTCAGGCAACTCAAGACATTGGAAATTACGGCAGATTCGGCCCATATGGCCTGTTCGATCCGGCAAGTCTTTCACACCAGCGAGGCCCTTGAACCCGAATCACTACTATTCTTGTCGCTGGTTTTGAAAATGCGTAGAAAACATATTCCCTTTCCCATGAACTTGCACCCCATGACTCCCCGGAATAGGTGGTCACGATGCACAAAGTGCCACCGAGTTATGATAAGATAGCAGAAAAACTGCAAACTTTCGAATGATCTACAGAAAATCATGGCTGGATGTAAAATTGCAGAATAAATTTGGAGTTCGATCTCATGTATATGTCAAACTCTGTGCACGTGCGGAATCCCAGGTACCTAGGTCCTCTCAGTAATTGTGGCGTACATGGAAAACATGTTGAGAAGAGTGACAAAAAATTGTTGACTGCGCCTGGCGCGTGTGAGATACGCGTCGCGCAGTTGGATGTGACTTATCAGCGCAATGACGATTCATGTTGCTGGTGCCAGCGGAGAGCCGCAGGAACCGTGACTGATGTGACTGACATGTTTTCAAGAATTCGCTTTCAGTTCAGCAAGGTGCTACACAGGCTGCAACAACTGATATTCAGCTTTATTGTACATCGGTGTCTAGGTTAGAAGCATAACTGCCTCTGAACGAAAACCAGTAGCCCATACCTATCGGAAAGTAAGTTTCCAAGACATGTTTTCAAAAAATTTTAAAAACCTACCTAGCGATAGTACTGAGCAAGGTGAGTGACACAGAATCGCTCTCGAACACATGGCCCGCCAAAGACTGATACAGTAACTGTAGGTGCACTCGCAATCGACAACATCACGTGAGTCATGCGTTACAATCAGTGGACATAAAATTGTTATCAACACTTAGAAAAACTAATTAGATAAAAAAAGGGCTCCGTTAAGGCTTTCAGGAAGAGTAACCAGAGGCTAGGATGGAGGCCGTTTTTTTTTACTTTGAGCGTAGTTTGTAGTTAATAGCTTTAATGTACCTGCCAAATCATGTGATGATATCGATTGTGAATGTGCCTATCTTACCGCACGTATATATACACCGTGCACACCACTAGAAATAAATTGTACAAATGACCTTAAAAGTGATACTATGGCGCCAACACCCTAGCGAAATGAGGTTTTTAAAGGTAGGAAGCCTGCTGGGGTAATCCGTGAACCCCACACTACCCTATCACCGAGTGTTTGTAAAAGCATCAGGAAGGAAAAAAGGCTTTTCCCTCCTCGAGATCCACGGACCCGAGCGCCCGTCCTAGCACGTTAAGTAGAGCTGCTAAGTAACCTTGTTTCTTTCTCCTGCTACTTGACATATCGCATGTCCATGACAATCATCGCCTCGTCTTCCCAACTCGTAGATCTTCTGGCGTTACTTTCCGGCCAAAACCAAATTCTGAAATCAATGGGCCAGTTAGCCATTGCATCTGAACCTATACAGCAATTCCTCCAACCTTATGTACTATTCTTGTTTGCGCTATGCTCAATAAGCAGTTGCATAATATCCCGATATCCTATTCCTGTCGCCAGTTGGAATGCAGTTAGACCATCCTCAGTACGAAGCTCTAGATTTGCACCCCGTGCAAGGAGCAATTTCACAACCTCGAGATGCCCATAATTTATTGACAGATGTATTGGGGTAAAATCGTCTTCCATCCTGCCATTCACATCTGCGCCGCGATCAATCAAGAAGCGTGCGACATCAATATGCCCGAATCGAGATGCTTTGTGTAACGGTGTCCACCCAAGATGGTCCCGTGAGTCCACCTCCGCGCCGCGCTCAATAAGAAATTGCACAACGTCGGAGTGTCCCTCTGTCGACGCGAGATCCAGTGGTGTTCTCTGATAAGCATTTCGTGCATTGACATCTGCGCCCCGTACGATGAGCGACCGCACAATCCCAAGGTTCCCCTCCTCCGCTGCAGTGTGCAGTGAAGTCTCTCCCGTGTTGTCCCCCTCATCACCACCACCATCATCATCTGAGTTGTATACAGCTGTGTCGGATGTAGTTGAGCATATGAGGTTCCGAATATTCTCGTCTCCCTCGTACTCGGCTAGAAAGCTTGCAACCTCGGATTGGCCATTGTCCGATGCCAAGTCTGCTGCAGTTTGATTGACATGATTTCGCGAGTCCATATCCGCACCATGCCCGAGCAACAACTTCACAATCTTGAGATGACCCTCCCACGATGCTGTGTGTAACACAGTCCAGCCCTTGTCGTTGATGGCGCCCACACTCGCTCCTGAGTCGAGTAGGAAGCGTACCATCGTGATGCTCCCTTTTCCAGCTGCCAGATGAAGAGGTGTCTCTTCCAGGTCGTTACGAGAATCGATAATGGCACCACGTTCAACCAGTAGCTGTGCGACATTTATGTGCCGGGTGGCAGAAGCAAGGTGCAGCGGGGTCGCAAGGTTTTCTCCCCGTGCATTCACGTTCGCACCATGGTCCAGAAACAGTCGCATGAGGTCAAGGTGTCCTTCACGTGATGCGAAGTGTAACGGAGTAGATTTCTGGTTGCTTTGGGAATGTATGTCGGCACCTTGGTCTATTAGGAAGCGGGAAATACCGATATGCCCTTCTCTCGACGCCATCATCAACGGAGTCTCCTGGATGCCATTCCTTACATCAATGGCTGCGCCGGATTGGAATAATAGTCGCACGACATCGAGATGTCCGTTTTGTGATGCGGAGTGCAATGGATTCCAACCTTCGTTATCAGTGACCTTGATATCAGCACCTTGCTCTATTAAGAACCGCACAACATCAAGCTTCCCATTTCGAGATGCCAGGTGCAATGCAGCGCTCCCGTCCCCAATTTGAACGTCGACATTGACGCCACACTGTAGTAGGAACCTCACGAGGTGGATGTGCCCACAATTTGACGCTGAATGGAACGGAGTCCAGCCCAAGTTACATCGAGAAGTTACATTTGCACCATTCTCGACTAAGTGCCGTGCGATCTCGAGGTGCCCGTCCCATGAGGCGCAATCCAAGGGTGTTTCTTCCTTGTCGTTCCGCATATCGACAGCTGCACCACGTTCGATAAGCAACTTCACGGTCTCGAGGTGTCCATTGGCCGATGCAAGATGAAGCGAGGTCCAGTGGTCATCTGCCGGTATATTTATGTCTACGCCGTGGTCTAGCATCATCCGCACGACGTCAGCATGTCCGTATTTTGCTGCGAGATGCAACGGAATCCAGCCTTCCTTGCGTCGGGAATACAGGTCTGCACCTTGCTCGATAAGGAAGCGTGAAACGTCGAGATGTCCTCGCAGAGATGCATAGGACAATGGAGTAATCTGGTGACTATCGCTCGCTTCGAGGACAGCACCAGAGTGTAGTAGCAATCGCACGATATCGAGGTGCCCACTGACGGATGCGTTGCCCAACGGGGTTCGACCATTTTCGCCGCGACAGCCTACAATTGCGCCGTAGTGAAGCAGCAGACGCACAACTTCCAGTTGTCCATGGCCCGAGGCAATATAAAGTGGTGTCGCGCCATCAAAGACTTGTGCGTTCACATCAGCATTATTTTCCAGGAGGAACCGTACAATATCAAGATTCCCCGCTTGCGATGCCCGGTGCAAAGCTGTCCAGCTGTCATGATCTGGGACATCCACATTGGCACCATGCTGTACCAGCAATGCTGCGACTTCCACATGCCCTGTGGCTAGCGCCGCGCGTAGTGGACTTATGCGATATCCACCCTCGCTATTCACATCCGATGAATGAGCAAGGAGAAGGTGCTCTGCAAGGTCATAAAATCCGCATAATGCCGCATAGTATAGTGGAGACGCCTCTGGATGCGTTGGATGCACTGTCAACATCGGTTGTCTCCAACGGCGATCAATATTGTGCATCCACACCCATGCCGCAAAATGCGGTTTGTTCGGGTCGAAAAGGCGCTTCATCATTTCCTGAGTGGACGACGAGACATTATCGAATTGGGCATGAGCGACCCAATGCCGAGCAGCATATTGAGCCAATGGGAAATCCTCGATCGTCTTTTTGTCGATACGGTCGTCTAAATTGAGCAGGATGCTCAGGCATGCTTTTGCAATAATCCTATGTGCAGGACCAGGAAGGACGTAATAATGGGAAAGCTCGTCCCCTAATGTGGCAAGGCGACTGGAGATCAAGAACTCCTTGACGGAAAAGTGGGAGAATTGAACCATTTCCGCGCCATCCACAGTGACCACCGATATCAGGCTCGAACCAACAGTGAGAACTGCCTCCTCTGCGTCACCTAGGCGCCAGCCTACATCATAGTGTGGAAGCGTATCGGATTCAAACTGAATGGCAAGAATCTCCGCAAGTTCCGCGACACGCAGGGGACGAATCGCCACGATCAGGCATTTAAACAGACGTTGAGCGTATTCCCGTTTCTCCTTGTCGATCGAAAGTAATGCATGTTTGTATGTCTCATCTAATGTCATCGGCAACTCGTTGAGAGCAGCATGGATATTCGGAGGAAGCTTGCGACGCAGAATCTCCAACTGGCAGAACACCCATCTAAACCTGCACATAATTCAATAAGTCAGCTTTTGAGGGGCATCGTCATGCGGTGACTTACATCCCGCCCGCTCTCTCCGAGAGGAATTTGATGACCAGTTGTTTATCCTGTTCTCTCCATCTCCGCATCATTCGATCAGAGTAAACAATTTTGGTTACGTAATCCACGATGTCCTGTTTTTGTCCGATTTCTTGATGAAGCGAAATTCGAAGTCTTGTTAAAGGCTCGAGGACAGTTCGGATGTCAAATTCGGGACGGCTCGTCACACAAATATGAACATTTGAAAGTTCGAACTTGACGAGCTGCTCCACGAGTTCAAGCACCTCTTCCCGTGCCGTTGGCATCCCCGAGATATTCGGACATTCGTCTAATGCATCAATTATGATGTAGATTGGCGCCTGTCCGGGGAGCCTGAGCATCTCGTATAGAGTTTCGGTAAGTGTACTGTCTGCGGGTTCTTGCATCCCGTTATCATGTGTCGCAAACAAGTCGGAGAGCATGTCGAAATACGGATTCGACTGTGCAGAGAGCTGGGTGAGGAGAGATGACAGTAGACCATGGCGGTTCTGCTTCTTGACGTCTCTAAAATCGAAATAATAATACGCCAATGAAGCCAATCCGGCTGCGCGCAAGCCTGCTATGTCTTCGATGATTGCCGAACTGGTTCATACATCAGTGATTATAGCTGGAAAAGTTCGTTAAGACTCACAAAAGAATGGTTTTTCCTGATCCGGCTATTAGACCGAAATATTGTCAGCATGTTAAACACGCCAATATCGGGGGAACCTTACGTTGACCGTGGATCCACAATAGGGATCCCCTTTCTTTCCACTCAGATAAGATACTCCCCTCTAAGAACCAAGCCGCGGTCCCTTTCTGGTGCGCCCCACGTGCAATGTTATGATTTGTCGATGGGTTCGGAGGAGACAGCCAGTTCCTGATATCCCTTTGCATTTGGTCACCTTCAATATATTGTCAGCGCTGAAGACTAGGATGAGAGGAATGGGTAATCACGACGTTGTATCTTGTTTATCTTACTGGCTGTCTCTTGCATATTGACTAGATAAGGCTCTCAGTTGAATCTTAATGCATTCATAGACACACTCAGAGCCTACCAAGAGCCTGTCGAATGCCACATAGCGATGCCTTGCCATCTATAATCGCAATGGGTACATCAAATTCTAACTATCAAACGAGAGGCATCACTCACCATCCATGACTACCTTCATATTACCCATAAGACCATGGACGACCTCTAAAGTCTGGACAACAGTCATTCGAGCCTCCTCTTGAGTGAGTCGGTCAAGCCTGTTCAACACAGATTCGACTTCACTCTCTCCCAGTAGCTTCTTTGCGAACTTCTCTGCGGCATATTCAACCACCGGTGACATGTAGGAAAGTCGCATCGGAGTACTTACTGAAGCGTCCGAGCTTTATTTGCTTTGTTGCCAGGGCAAGTACTGAGAGTAATTCAACCATAATCTTGATCAGTATATCCGTGATTATGGGAGTTGGCGAAATTTGGGTATAGACATGTAATCGTTGAAGAAAGTTTTGGACACATTCAAAGAGGTCTTCGAGTGCGTCATAGCTCGCACTAACACCACTAGCAGCCTAGAATGCTAACGTCAGGGGTACCTAACCAAAGATGATAAGAGAGAGACGTACTGCAAGGAGGACATCAATTCCGACGAAAATTGCTTTTGCTGGCGGAAAGGGTACCTAGTGGAGTAATAATCAAACAAGGATGTGAGAAGGATGAAGTTTGTGCAGCTCACAGGGCTCATCGACTCGCCAAGAGGGCCAGAAAATGCATGAAGGACCTGCACTGTTGGCTTGAGGAAGTTTATGAATTTGCGATTTCGATCTCGATATTCCTTAAATTCCCTCTCTCGTTCCTGGAATAGTTTGAGGACGCCTTCTGGGGAATCCGAGTGTTGTAGCTTGTGAGCGAATGGATTCTGAGCAAGGTCAATCCCTGTCTGCTGGGTGTACTCGTGTAAAGCAGCATCGATGATAAGCTGGAAGTTAGATGGGGATGTGGTCGCGGATGTGGCCGAACTCATGGAAACAACTTGAAAGGGATAGTATGTTGATATGAGATGATAGGAAAGCCAGACTGATGGACGGGTACAAGGTACTGTCACGGTAGTGGATAAGATGGCTCATATTAGTATCAGACGCGGGCACAATTACTAATATCAGAATCCAGATCCATTTAGCCGCCCGAGCCAACAACAGCCGTTTCCGACTCTGAGATTTGCGATCGCATTCGATTCGTGAACAGTCGATTTGTAAGCTACTTACTAATAAAGCATGATTTTTGTTTCGATGTTTATGTCTACTAGGAATAGAAAACAGTATTATTGACTCTTCAATATGCTTCAATGTTGGCTGTGCCTACTACTATCCCGTATCCGAGAAATCTCGCGATCCTTTGGCATCCGAAATATCAGGGTTTCATTCCATCTCTAGGATCATGGGCCGAGGAACGAAAATCGTGACCACCTAGGAGAGCTTCGCGGCTGAGTAGCCTGGAGGTATCGAAGCGCCCACTGCTGCAATAACTTCGCGAACAAGGCATAGGTCAGACTGAATACCAAGCTCAATAACCATGGAGAGTCGACCAGGACAACGGTGGTCGCTGGAGAGAATTTGGATGGATCGGACAATCCGGGGGGACGATGATCATGATGGCGGACTTGTTCCCATCGCCACCCCGCTATTCGCTGGTACATATTTGCGAGATAAAATACGGAGGTATCCTGCGAGTTTGGCCTCAGGTCCTGTTGCAACCGCGGCGGAGAAGAGGCAAGTCTATAACATCCGGACGGGATTGACACCTCAGCAAAAATGTTATACCAGAATAATTACTCACGAAAACAAGGGTTTTATCAGCATCGGCTTTTCAGCGTTCAGCAGTCTGGTCATCGCCATCCTCCGTTTTCTCGATTCATGGAGAAGATGGCACCTGGCCCAGTGGCCTCAAGACATCGGATTTACGGGCCAGAGCCGCTGCCTGTTCGATATAGATCTGGCAAGCTTTCTCCAAGACATCACACCAGCGAGGCCCGAACCACTACCACTGGCTCGCACAGGTGAGCGACACATCGTTCTCGAACACCTTGGCTCCCCAAAACACTGCTACCCACATGTAGGCACACACACATCCCGTGGATACCACACACCAAAAAAAAAGTCCTCGGAACTTGAGAAAATGACGTTAAGAACGACAGTAAAACACCCCCCAAGCGAAATGACGCTTTACTTGGTAGGAACCTGCTGGGGTAATCCATTTTAATCCAACAATAACCTATCACCGAGTGTGGGTAAACGTATCGGGAGGGAAACAATGTTTTTCCCTCCTCGAGAACCACGGACCTAAGCGCCCTTCCCAGCAGGTTAAGTAGTGTATACAGCGTGGCTTGGAGCGCACATGTGAGTCCAAGAGATGAGAGATACAAAAAACGGGGGCGAGAGAGAAGAGAGAAAAGGGCACACAAAACGTTTGAGCCCAAGCAAGGCGTTCTCGCCCTCATATGCTGTTCCAGTCCCATTTCACGTTCTTCTTTTATTGGGTATATGTCCGGCTTAATGTACTGTACATCTCGAGGAACCTAGAAGAAGGGGGGCAGAGAGGTCAAAAGAGTCGACAAAGTATATATTTTTGGAGAGGAAGGAAAAGGACTCGGAGATAATACACGACATCTTGGTATAGTGGGTCCTGTCATCCATGGCAAGTCTTGAGAGGCCCAGACCGCTGTCGACGAGACAATCGGAATGCTCATGGAAGTATAATCAAAGGTACGCGTGGTGCTCGAGTTTGAGGATCGGCTCGGAAAAGGGTCGGAGGTGTTCAGCGCTTCGTTGCTTGCTCGGTTCCGTTCCGAGACTTCCAATCCGATATTTCATTCCGTTCCGGGCTGAGCGCTCAGCATGTGAGCACACCTTACAGGAGAGCTGTTAAGGTAGCCTAGTTTCTATAACTTGGTCATGTCACTTGTCCAGGACAATCATCGACTCGTTTTCCCTATTCATAAGCCAAGTAAGCTCAGATCTGCGGGCGGATTGCGCTTTTATCCCCATGATTGATAAGGTAATCTGTCAAAGTTTCACCCGCGGAAAAGCGGCCATGAGGTCTAAATTCCGAGATGCAACGTTACATGTTAAAGTCAAAAGTCAAAGATCATATTTGAAGTTTCTAACAGGACATTGCGACCCCACACATTCTGCACAGGACGAGTCCGATCTCCAGATCCAACATGGTTAGGGTACCTCTAGGTCCCCATTTGTTCAACCTTCCCCAAATCCTACTACTTTCAGACATCCCTCCAACGCAATTCCAGATGCCGCAGCGGAATGTACAACAACGCCGTGACCGCCAGAGCAAACTCGAATCCGATGTCCCCAGTCTTCCGTGCGATCGGACCCGTATACCACACTTGACTCATCGATGGGATGATCAACGCAAAGCTCAGAGCAGAGGCTCCCAAAGCAGCTGCACCTAGTGGCAGCTGAGATAGTACATTCCAACATCGGACGTCGTAGAGCGCGAAGTCGCCCTTGCGGAAGTACAAGTGCTCAACGGTAACCGTAGCAAACCATGCACCTGTCAGCGTACTGGCAGTGGTCGCCGACTGGCCCGATCCACTCATCACGCCCACACGAGCAGACATTCCGTGGTCCTCGCAACGATGACATGAGCTGGTATCTGCTGAGCCAAGCGACACGATTTGGGCGACAGAGAAGGAGATGCAGATCCAATATGCGCAGTACTAGGAAGGACGAAAGGAGAGACCGGGGACGAGCATGGGCTGATAATGCAGTGCGCACTGGTAGGCGGGGGCGCCGGGTAGAGTGGAGATGATGTTCTATGGGAAGTCGGATGAGGGGCGGTGGTCAGGGATGAGTGATGGGGTACTTGGGAGAAGTTTGCAAGGAAGAGGGTTGAGACGGAGAAAAGTAGAAAGTTGGGGTGGGGTTGAGAGCGAATGGATAGGTGAACCCAGTGTCGTCACGGGCGAGGTCGTAAGGGTGTCCGGGGTGTCCTATACTGTTTGAGCAGCCCACCTTGGACAAGCGAGCCGGATCTTGCGAAGCTATGTGATGTCTATCTATATTACACAGGGAATATGTGGAAATATTGGACGGGACAGAAGGGAGATCACGCGTCACATGAGAGAGAAGAGGAAGAAGATACTTTTGGGTGCAGACCGAAGGGGCTTCCTTGATCTTTTCATCTACTTCACATGTACCTAGCCCTGTCCTGTACCCTGAGGATATCTCGACGCCAGGCGTCGCTATGTGAGCAATAAGAAAACATAACGCAAGTACTCAAAAGAAACCGGAAAAAGATATGTCGGCCGTCAGGCCGCGTCAGATAGTGGCGTCAGTCAATAATCCGATCAGCCCCATCGCGCTTGATCTGATGCAGATCTGATGCCCCGCTGTCGCGAGTTTGTGGTGGGATCGCAGTGGCATCGCAATGCCGCGTGCTAACAATCTAAAGAGATAAGCCAAGGAGATAAAAGTAGATAGGCTGTTCAACACATAATATCAATACCCTCGCAGTCCAAACCAAATATACTTGGTGCGCGGCACTGCCCCTGCTTGACACAGCGCGCGGGCGTGCTCCTGGCGCCACCCGAAGGTGACCTCTTCAAATCCACCAACACGGAGGCTCCCGATTGAGGTGAGGGTCGTTATCATTGATGGCGGTGTAAAGTGTAGTTGTCATAGCATCAGTACCTTCGTGTAGAGCGAGGTAAATCTTGCGAACTCGTTGGAGCATCCGTACTAGTACAGTCGTGGCACTGATGTGCTCATCCTCGCTATTTCCCATGGGAAGAACGAGTTCGTTCCAGAAATGGAAAAACTCGTGCTGGAGTTCCGACAACGTACGTTAGGTATCGAATCTGGAGGTTGCTTCTAGGATCATCCGCAATGATACGCCGTAAAAGTAAGGCCAATCATCGTGTTCCGATGGAAAAGGAGGATATTCCTGGTGATGAAAATGAGGTTGTGAAAGACAGGTTACTGGGCTACACAGCCTCACACGAGTTGCTCGCGTTGAGAACTTGCAGTGTTTGTGTACGCGCGCGTGAATAAGATGAGCTTGGTGAGATAAGAAGTGAAGCGTTGAGACGCTTCTTGAGATGTGCACGCGAGGGGTTTTTTCGAAGGGAAAGAACACATACTGCTTGTTATTCGAAGCTAAGAAAAGTAGCCTTTTTATGTACTTCACAAATATAGTAGAGCTTTTGGTTTAGTGAAGAAAATTGGCCAATGCCAAAACATAAAAGTCGGACTTCGAACTTGTGACCAAAAAGTCAACCGTGGGAGTCGTCCAAACAGGACCAACGTGTCAACACTTTGACGTCAAGGTCAAGTCGAAGTTGAACCGAGGCTTACATCACATAATGGCATTAGAGTTGAAACTCGGTAGTCCGGTAAGCCACCCTCACTCTTACCTCTTATCTTCTCTGACTCATAAGCACAATTCGACCTGCGCTACAATGCGCTACCTCCTTATTCTGGAAGGCATCATCAGCTTTCTCAAGTGGGAAACCCTTGGAATGTTGGTGGAGACATTCAACATTCGGCCTTCTGAACCCTTTTGATTTACATTGTAGGAGATTGCATAGGGATGCTGCCAGGTACGCCCCTAGCGCCATCTCCACCCATTCCAGCTCACACACCAGATTAGACCTTGGGACAGCTACAACCGCATGGAGCGGCATCGGGACAGCCCCCCCCCCCCCCCCCCC
>QFDX01001498.1:11341-48695 GCA_003315875.1 Lactifluus piperatus
CCCCCCCCAGCGATCGGCGGTCACCAGCCCGCCTGCCCCCTTTCGCATCGAGAGCCCACCCTTGCGCTTCGCTCTCGATGTGAAGGGGTGTATTTCTCCACTGGCCCCTGTCCCCTCCCTCCCTCCTCCCCCTCGCCTCTCGCTGTCTTGCGAGAGGAAGGTAACCCTACCACACCCAGCCAGCCCCTGTGGACCAGATGGCGGGCCATTGCTCGCCACTGTACAACAGGGGCTGCGAGTTTGGTAGGATTAGGATGCTGAGCGGTGTTGCAGATGAGCCGCCCTGGGCGCATTACCACCGACGCCGACGCCGAGCAGACGGATGCGGACAAGCAGCCGCTGCCGTTGCCACTCACATCGCCCCCACGTACACAATCTCATCGCCAGCCGCAACCAACACCAAAGAACCCCAAAACGACGATGACGACGCTGCTGGTGCGGCAGCGACACGCGCTGAGGTGCCGATGTCGAGCAGATGGATGCGGACGACCAGCCGCTGCCGTCACTACCTCGCTCCCACGTACACCGTCACATCTCCAGCCGCCGTCAACACGAAAAACCCGCAAAATGACGACAATGCCGCCGTTGCGGCAGTCGACACGCGCCGATGTGCCGATATCGAGCCGACGGATGCGGACGACCAGCTGCTGCTGTCGCCACCTTACTCCCACGTACGCCATCGCATTGCTGGCCGCTGCCAGAGCCAAAGAACCCCAAGACGACGACGACGCTGCCGGTGCAGCAGTCGAGCAGATGGATACAGACGATGAGGAGCACTCACTACTGTCATGTATATCTATCTCATGCTTATTCTATTGCTTATCTTGCTTATTTTGTTTATCCTGCTTAATTAACTAGTTTTTTTATTGAGCCTAATTGTGCATATATATATTGCAATAATATCATACTTAACTCCCTTAAGTTCTTATTAGCACTTATTTTGCGTGAGTAAGCACAGCTAAGTGCGACTACAGTAAATGCACGACTAAGCGTGACTAAGCAAAATCACCGTTTACTCGAGTCCGATCGCAAAAGCGGATCGGAGGTCTTGCACGCTTCGTTGCCTGCTCGGATCCGTTCCGAGGCACCGTTTTTTTCCGAGCTCACCCTTATGGTCACTTTCCTCAGCTTTATTTATCAACCCAAATCATAGACTCTATCATACCCGATATTATAAAGCACTAAATAATAGGAAACTTCTGAGCACCGAAAATAAGACCGGCTGAACTTATTGCGCTACTTGTACAGCTGAACGATGATACTTCCGAGTCCGTGTCATCAAACACTGAAATCAATTAGCCATTTAACTTTCGCATCGGAACCTATACAGCGATGCCTCGAACCTTAAGTACTATTCTTGTTTGCGCTATGCTCAATGAGCAGTTGCACAATATCCCGATACCCCATTCTTGTCGCCAGTTCGAGTGCGGTTCGACCGTCCTCAGTGCGAAGCTCTAGATTTGCATCCCGTGCAAGGAGCAATTTCAAGATCTCGAGATGTCCACGATCTGTTGACAAATGTATGGGGGTCCAATCGTCTAGTCTCCTGGCATTCACATCTGCGCCGTGATCAATCAGGAAACGTGCGACATCAATATGCCCTAATCGTGATGCTTTGTGTAATGGTGTCTGCCCGAGATCGTCCCGTGAGTCCACCTCCGCGCCGCGGTCAATAAGCAATTGCACAACGTCGGAGTGCCCCTCTGTCGACGCGAGATCCAGCGGTGTTATCTGATCGCTATTTCGTGCATTGACATCTGCACCCCGTACGATCAGCGACCGAACAATCCCAAATTTCCCTTCCTTCGCCACAGTGTGCAGTGAGGTCTCCCCCGTGTCGTTCCCCTCATCACCACTATCATCCGAGTTGTATAGGGCTGTGTCCGAAGTCGTTGAGCATATGAGGTTCCGAATATTCTCGTCTCCCTCGTACTCGGCTAGAAAGCCTGCAACCTCGGTTTGGTCATTGTATGATGCCAAGTCTGCTGCAGTCCGATTGTCGTGATTTCGCGAGTCTGTATCCGCACCATGCCTGAGCAGCAATTTCACAATCCTGAGATGTCCCTCCCACGATGCTGTGTGCAACACAGTCCAGCCCATGTCGTCGATGGCGCCCACATTCGCTCCTGACTCGAGTAGGAAGCGTACCACCTTGGTTTTCCCTGCTTCAGCTGCCAGATGAAGAGGTGTCTCTTCCAAGTCGTTACGAGAATTGACAATGGCATTACGTTCGACCAGTAACTGTGCGACCTTTATGTGCCCGGTAGCCGAAGCGAGATGCAATGGGGTCGCAAGGTTGTCTCCCTGTACGTTCACATCTGCACCACGGTCTAGCAACAGTCGCATGAGGTCAGGGTATCCTTCAAGTGATGCGAAGTGTAACGGAACAAATTTGCGGTTGTTCTGGGAATTGATGTCTGCACCTTGGTCGATTAGGAAGCGGGAAATTTCGATATGCCCTTTTCTCGACGCCATCATCAACGGAGTCTCCTGGATGCCATTCCGTACATCAATGGCTGCGCCGGATTGAAATAATAGTTGCACGACATCGAGATGTCCGTTTTGTGATGCGGTGTGCAATGCATTCCAACCTCGGTCATCAGTGGCCTTGATATCAGCTCCTTGTTCTATTAAGAACCACACAACATCAAGCTTCCCATTTCCAGATGCCAGGTACAATGCAGTGCTCCCGTCCCCAATCCGAGTGTCGACATTGACACCACACTGGAGTAGGAACCTCACGATGTGGATCTGGCCACGTTGTGATGCTGAGTGGAACGGAGTCCTGCCCTTGTTGGATCGGGAAGATACATCTGCACCGTTCTCTACCAAGTACCGTGCGATCTCGAGGTGCCCGTGCCATGCGGCGCGATCCAAGGGAGTTTCTTCCTTGTCGTTCCGCATATCGACAGCTGCACCACGTTCGATAAGCAACTTCACGGTCTCGAGATGACCATTGGCCGATGCAAGATGTAGCGGGGTCCGGTGGTCTTCTGCCGGTATGTTTGTGTCTACGCCGTGGTCTAGCATCAACCGCACGACATCAACATGTCCGTGTCTTGCCGCGTAGTGCAAGGGAGTCCAATATTCCTTGGATCGGGAATACACGTCCGCACCTTGCTCGATAAAGAACCGTGAAACGTCGAGATGGCCTCCAAGTGACGCATAAGTCAATGGAGTATCCTGCTCATTATCCCTCGCTTCGAGGACTGCACCAGAATGGAGTAGCAATCGCACGACATCGAGGTGCCCACTGATTGCTGCGTTGTGCAACGGGGTTCGGTCATCGTCACCGCGACAGCCTACAATTGCGCCGTGCTGAAGCAGCACGCGCACAACTTCCAATTGTCCCTGGCCCGAGGCTATATAAAGTGGTGTCGCGCCATCAGGGATTTGTGCGTTCACATCAGCATTATTTTCCAGGAGGAACCGTACGATATCAAGATTCCCCGCTTGCGATGTCCGGTGCAAAGCTGTCCAGCATTCGTGATCTGGGACATCCACATTGGCGCCATGTTGGACCAGCAATACTGCGACTTTCACATGCCCTGTAGCTAGCGCCGCGCGTAGTGGACTCACGCGAGATCCACCCTCGCTATTCACATCGGATGGATGAGTAAGGAGAAGGTACTCTGCAAGGTCATAAAATCCGCATAATGCCGCATAGTATAGTGGAGACGCCTCTGGATGCGCTGGATGCATTGTCGACATCGGTTGTCTCCAAGGGCGATCAATATTGTGCACCCAAACCCATGCCGCAAAATGCGGCTTGTTCGGGTCGAAAAGGCACACCATCATTTCCCGCGTGGACGACGAGACATTATCGAATTGGGCATGACCGGCCCAATGCCGAGCAGCATAGTGAGCCAATGGGAAATCCTCGATCATCTTTTTGTCGATACGGTCGTCTAAATTGAGCAGGATGCTCAAGCATGCTTTTGCAAGAATAGTATGTGCAGGACCGGGAATGATGTAATATTGAGAAAGCTCGTCCCCTAATGTGGCAAGGCGATCCGAGATCAAGAACTCTTTGACGGAGAAGTGGGAGAATTGGACCACTTCCGAGCCATCCACAATGGCCACCGATATCAAGCTCGAACCAACAGTGAGAACTGCCTCCTCTGCGTCACCTAGGCGCCAGCCTACATCATAGTGTGGAAGCGTATCGGGTTCGAACTGAATAGCAAGAATCTCGGCAAGTTCCGCGACCCGCAGCGGACGAATTGCCACGATCAAGCATTTGAAGAGACGTTGAGCATATTCCCGTTTCTCCTTGTCGATCGAAAGTAATGCGTGTTTGTATGTCTCATCTAATGTCATCGGCAACTCGTTGAGAGCAGCATGGATATTCGGAGGAAGTTTCCGACGCAGGATCTCCAACTGGCAGAACACCCATCTAAACCTGCACATAATTAAATAGGTCGGCTTTTGAGGGGCATCGTTATGAGGTGACTTACATCCCGCCAGCTTTCTCCGAGAGAAATTTGATCACGAGTTGTTTATCCTGTTCTCTCCATCTCCGCATCATTCGATCAGAGTTAACAACCTTGGTTACGTAATCCACGATGTCCTGTTTTTGTCCAATTTCTTGATGAAGCGAAATTCGAAGTCTTGTTAAAGGCTCAAGGACAGTTCGGATGTCAAATTCGGGACGGCTCGTCACACAAATATGAACATTTGAAAGCTCCAACTTGACGAGCTGCTCCACGAGTTCAAGCACCTCTTCCCGTGCCGTTGGCATCCCCGAGATATTTGGACATTCGTCTAATGCATCAATTATGATGTAGATTGGCGCCTGTCCGGGGAGCTTGAGCATCTCGTATAGAGTTTCGGTAAGCGTACTGTCTGCGGGTTCTTGCATGCCGTTATCATGTGTCACATACAAGTCGGAGAGCATGTCGAAATATGGATTCGACTGCGCAGAGAGTTGGGTGAGGAGAGATGACAGTAGACCGTGGCGGTTCTGCTTCTTGACGTCTCTAAAATCGAAATAATAATACGTCATTGAAGCTAATCCGGTTGCGCGCAAGCCTGCTATGTTTTCGATGATTGCCGAACTGGTTCATACATCAGTGATTGTAGCTGGAACAATTCGTCATGACTTACAAAAGGATGGTTTTCCCTGATCCGGCTATTAGACCGAAATATTTTCAGCACGTTAAACACACAAATGTCGGGGGAACCTTACGTTGACCGTGGATCCACAATAGGGATCCCGTCTCTTTCCACTCAGATAAGATACTCCCCTCTAAGAGCCAAGCCGCGGTCCCTGTCTGATGCGCCCCACGTGCAATGTTATGATTTGTCGATGGGTTCGGAGGAGACAGCCAGGTCCTGATATCTTTCTGCATCTGGTCACCTTCAATATATTGTCAGCATCGAAGACTAGCATGAGAGGAATGGATAATAACGAACGTTCCATCTTGCTTATCTTACTTGCTGTTTCGTTCATTTTGACTAGATAGTGCCCTCAGTTGAATCGATATGAATTCATAGACAAACGCAGGGCCTACCAAGAGCCTGTCGAATGCCACAGATCGACGCCTTGCCATCTATAATCACAATGAGTACATCAAATTCTAATAATCAAACAAGAAGCACCACTCACCATCCATGACTACCTTCATATTACCCATAAGACCATGGACGACTTCTAAAGTCTGGACAATAGTCACTTGAGCCTCCTCTTGAGTGAGCCGGTCAAGCCTGTTCAACACAGATTCGACTTCACTCTCTCCCAGTAGCTTCTTTGCGAACTTCTCTGGGACACATTCAACCACCAGTGACATGTAGGAAAGCCGCATCAGAGTACTTACTGAAGCGTCCGAGCTTTATTTGCTTTGTTGCCAGGGCAAGTACTGAGAGTAATTCAACCATAATCTTGATCAGTATATCTGTCATTATGGGAGTTGGCGAAACTTGGGTATAGACATGCAATCGTTGAAGAAAGTTTTGGACACATTCGAAGAGGTCTTCGAGTGCGTCATAGCTCGCACTAACACCACTAGCAGCCTAGAATACTAACTTCAGGGGTACCTGACCGAAGATGACAACAGAGAGACGTACTGCCAGGAGGACATCAATTCCGACGAAAATTGCTTTTGCTGGAGGAAAGGGTACCTAATGAGGTAATAATCAAACAACGATGTGAGAATAATAAGACTTGTGCAGCTTACAGGGCTAATCGACTCGCCAAGAGAGCCAGAAAGTGCATGAAGGACCTGCACTGTTGGCTTGAGGAAGTTTATGAATTTGCGATTTCGAGCTCGATATTCCTTAAATTCCCTCTCTCGTTCCTGGAATAGTCTGAGGACGCCTTCTGGGGAATCCGAGTGTTGTAGCTTGTGAGCGAATGGGTTCTGTGCAAGGACAATCTCTGTTTGCTTGGTGTATTCATCTAAGGCGGCACCGACGATAAGCTGGAAGTAATGCGGAGATGTTGTCGTAGATGTTGTCGAACTCATGATAGAAACAACTTTAGAGGGATAGTACGTTGATATGAGGTGATAGGAAAGCCAGACTGATGGACGGGTACAGGGTAGTGGACGAGATGGCTCATATTATAATCAGATGCGGGCACATTACCAGTATCAGAATCCAGATCCATTTTAGCCGCCCGAGCCAACAACAACAACAAATATCCGCTTCCGACTCTGAAATCTGAGATCGCATTCGATTCGTGAACAGTCGATTTGTAAGCTACTTACTAATAAAGCATGATTTTTGTTGTCTCGGCCTCGATGATCTATGCTAATAGAAAACAGTATTACTGACTCTTCAATATGCTTCATTGTTGGCTGTGCCTACTACTATCCCGTATCCAAGAAATCTCGCGATCCTTTGGCATCCGAAATATCAGAGTTTCATTCCATCTCTAGGATCATGGGCCGAGGAACGAAAATCGTGACCAACTAGGAGAGCTTCGCGGCTGAGTAGCCTGGAGGTATCGAAGCGCCCACTGCTGCAATAATTTCGCGAACAAGGCACAGGTCAGACTGAATACCAAGCTCAAGAACCATGGAGAGTCGACCGAGACGGCGGTGGTCGCTGGAGAGAATTTGGAAGGATCGGATAATCCGGGGGGACGATGATCATGGTGGCGGACTTGTTCCCATCGCCATCCCGCCATTCGCTGGTACATATTTGCGAGATAGAATGCGGAGGTATCCTGCGAGTTTAGCCTCAGGTCCTGTTGCAGCCGCGGCGGAGAAGAGACAAGTCTATAACATCCGGACGGGATGGACACCTCAGCAAAAAGGTTATACCAGAATAACCACTCACGAAAACAAGGGTTCAATCAGCATCGGCTTTCCAGCGCTCAGCAGTCTGGTCATCGCCATCCTCCGTTCTCTCGATATATGGAGAACATGGCACCTGACCCACAGGCAGAGTCCAACTTTACCGATGACATTGGTGAAGCTGGGCTCTGCCTATAATGCCCAGGACTGATCTGTGGGATAGCAGTTGTCACCTAGAGCATGGTAAAAATGCGGAGAAGTTCAAGTGAAGTATCCATGATATCATAATCTCTTCTTCGAGTACGCCGTGACCTCAAGGCATAGGAATTACAGGCCAGAGCCTCGGCCTGTTCGATATAGATCTGGCAAGTCTTTCTCAAGACATCACACCAGCGAGGCCCTTGAACGCGAGCCACTACCACTGGGGAAAGGGTGAGCGACTCATCGCCAAAAGACTGTTACGCACATGTGAGTACAAGAGATGAGAGATAAAAAAAAACGGGAGAGAGAGAGGAGAGAGAAAAGGGCACACAAAACGTTTGAGCCCAAGCAAGGCGTTCTCGCTCTCATATGCTATTCGAGTCCCATTTCACGTTCTTCTTTTATTGGGTATCGGTCCGGCTTGATGTACTGTACATCTCGAGGAACCTAGAAGAAGAGGGACAGAGAGGTCAAAAGAGTCAACAAAGTATATAGTTTAGGAGAGAGGAAGGAAAAGGAGAAAATACACAGCATCTTGGTATAATGGGGTCCTGTCGCCCATGGCAAGTCTTGAGAGGCCCAGCACACTGTCGACGAGACAATCGGAATGCTCATGGAAGTATAATCAAAGGTACGCGTGGTGCTCGAGTTTGAGGGTCGTCGTGTCTCGAGAAAAGGTTCGGAGGTGTTCAGCGCTCCGTGTCTTGCTCAGCTCCGTTCCGAGGCTCCGATCCGATATTTTATTCCGTTCCGGGCTGAGCGTTCAACGTTCAGCGCTCAGCACGTGAGCACACCTTACAGGAGAGCTGTTAAGGTAGCCTAGTTTCTATCACTTGGTCATGTCACTTGTCCATGACAATCATCGACTCGTTTTCCTTGTTCACAAGCCGAGTAAGCTCAGATCCGCGGATTGCGCTTTTTTCCTAATTGATAAGGTAATCTGTCAAAGTTTCACCCCCCGCGGAAAAGCGGCCATGAGGAGGTCTAAACTCCGAGATGAAACGTTACATGTTAAAGTCAAAAGTCAAAGATCATATTTGAGGTTTCTAACAGGACATTGCGACCCTACACATTCTGCACAGGACGAGCCTCATCTCCAGATCCAACATGATTAGGGTACCTCTAGGTCCCCCTTCGTTCAACCTTCCCAAAATCCTACATTTACTTTCAGACACCCCTCCAACGCAATTCCAGATGCCGCAGTGGAATGTACAACAACGCCGTAACCGCCAGCGCAAACTCAAATCCAATGTCGCCAGTCTTCCGTGCGATCGGACCCGTATACCACACTTGACTCATCGATGGGATGATCAACGCAAAGCTCAGAGCGGAGGCTCCCATAGCAGCTGCACCTAGTGGCAGCTGAGATGGTACGTTCCAACATCGGATGTCGTAGAGCGCGAAGTCGCCCTTGCGGAAATACAAGTGCTCAACGGTAACCGCAGAAAACCATGCACCTGTTAGCGTGCCAGTGGTCAGTCTGATTTATGACTAGTCAATACCATGAAGTGCGCAGAATACCTGTCCAGTATCCTATGATACCCAAGAAATTGGAAAGAGCGTCGTAGAATTTGTGTTGCCCCACAATAGAGAGTGACGTTACCCTTTGCACATCATCAGTAAAGTTCAACATAACAAATTCATCGCACTTACACAGCCATTCCGAGAACAGAAAATGCATATCGGGGGACAACCACCAGGGGAGGCAAAAACGTCTGGAAGCCCATGCACATCGAGTATAAAGTCGGAGCGTTGTTGGCTGTCACACTCAAGCTAACCAACACCATCAAGAACTTTCCAAATTTGCCGACAGGGGAAAGCATCGCATGGATAAGACCGCCGACGTTGCCACCAGAATAGCCTGATTCCCAGTTAGGGACTGCCGTGGCAGATATTGCTGCGGCCGCTCCTAAACATTGGAGAGTAATCTATGGCAATCAGCGTGGAAACCATGCCAGCCAGAGCATCCCGTACTGTAGGAATATTGAGGCCGAGGTACGAATACCAGAAGATACGCCAGCTGGTTCAATTTAACACCAGAGTGAGAGTGATGCAGCGCGACGTGGCATGCGACGAACCTGGAAACACGGGGATGGAAGTACGTGGTGTAGTCAGAGCTGAAGACTGCCCATGAAAGCGTGAAACCGGCGATAGTTGCCCCGAAACTGAAAATCTGGGGCGCGGTGGCAGGGGTTGTTGGGACATCAACGAAGTGTTTTCCGCCGACAGCCGTGACGATGACGAAGACTATGAAGACGGGAATCCAAGAACATTTTTCGTACCTACAGGAGGTCGAAGAATAGCTAAGCTCGTTATACCGTCCGAGAATGATATATGTACCAACTGAGAACCTTTATCCCACAGAAGGATACCTGTGAAAGCAGACGATCAATAAACGTGGGGGGGTTGAGGGCCTGGATGACTGGGTTGACTGACAAAGAGGGAGATCAGCGAGATGACCACGATCCCAACACTGGCAAAATTGTGAGACTTTCGGACGCGTCATGGTAATTGTATTGCTTACGTCCAACTGAAATTAGCAACGGTTGCCAACGCCTGGCCGCCTAGGATGCTATTCAGAATGCAAAAGCCGATGCCGCCCATGATACTTAATAGGCTGGGAGCAATGACGCCATAGTATCTGCAGACATAGGTCAAACATGTTAAGTATCATAGCCTGCTGCCTGGGTGAGGTGGGGATAGGTAACAGACCACTTACCCGAACGTATACCGTGACAAGCACAGCTGGCGCAAGCCTAGTTTCGGACCCCAGGTCGAGCTTGCTCAGTTTACTTGAGCATATTCGGGCGAAAGCTGACTGTCGTCGTGTAGCACTCACAAGTATGCAGGAGGAATGGCGCACAGCAAGTTGAAGAAGAGTATGACCAGACAAGAATCGCGAAGGCCAAGTCCAAATGTTACCGGGCCCAGGGTACCCGAGGAAAATCTATTGCAGAACAACATGAGCGCTGGCTCACCATTCTTGTGGCGCACGCAGTTACGCAAGGCAGAGGAAGTGAGACGCACGAGAGAATATTGGTATTTGCGGACAGCCATATAAAGAATATTTTATTGAATTGAATTTCGGTTCGGTCTTCGGCAGCGACAGGGTGGATGCCTTCAGTTGTCAAGTAGTGTGCCCGCGCGTGTGGTTTCTCAGGCCAGTTCAGTGTCCAGGTTATTACGCGACGCACCACGTAGCTCCACACCCCAAGTCAAAAGTGTTTTTGAGAAAAATTGATTGACGACAGAGGTAATCTGATGATTAGAGCCTTCAGGTGAGGACGAGTGCTTTTCATCATGTGCCGGGATGTGTGTGTGCTTAGAATCCATGGAACGATCGACGATCGAGTAGAGTGGAATGGAGATGACTCGGATGTCCTGAGGCTCGAGGAAGAAAAGGCAGAGTGGAGGCCGAGATTGGAGGCATATTTAGGTGAAAATGCTAGGCAGAGTGAAGTTTGCGGCGTCAATAAGGCGGACTGGCAAATCCTCGGCGAAGCAGACGAAGCATCTTATCTATCCCAATCCCAATCAAATCCAGGAACCGACCTTCTTAAAGGGCGTACTGTAAGAATCGTACCTCGTGATGACACACCCTAGTACGTACTCGCCCTCACGCTCAGCGCTCAACAGTCATGGGTTCCATGAATAGGCCACAATACTATTTTAATGCACCATTTTCTGTTACCCCTTACCCTTGCTACGTGGCATGCAGCTTCTAGAGACACAAACGAGCGACGACTACTGATATGTAAATTACAATTATTCTTGGGATATCATTAGACCATGGATGATCTTGCTCTGACACTTCACTTCGCTTCTGCTCGATCCGCGTCTTATCCTGCTTAGCTGTAGCGGAATATGAACACGCATAAAGCCACGGGTACGATCCGGTCCTTCCTCATTTACCGACATCTGGCCCTCCATGTGTCAACAGGGGCTGGAATTCAGTAATATTCAGTCCCCACGCTTTCGCCAACACCTGCAGGAAAATCTCTACCAGCTGCGGCCTCGGGTGTCAATAACAACCCGGTATGGACGGCGGAGCCCGTCAAATCGGGGCACGTATCTCGGGCCTTTACGCTCCCACCTTATGAATCTAGTTAAGCAGCTACGGCGATAGTCGGGTCCGCGGCGCTCAGTAGCGAGGGAGTACCTGATAACCGGAAGGACGACGCTTAAGTTCACGATCACATCGAAGATTCTATCACCACGGCTGCCGTCATGGTGGGTTTGACAGGGAACATCTGTTACAAGACGGGCATCGAGGATTCCATTGATGTACGGTAACATACTAAAGTACAAGTGCAGTATGCATTACAATCAAAAAACAGTATCCATCACTGATACAGTAGGCCTAGCGAAACTCCGGACAAGTGCGGTGATGCGACTTTACATAAGGAGCACAAGTCTTTTGTTGAGAAATCCTTCCAAAGATGCAGTGATCCTACAGGAAACCAAAATAAAAATAAAAATAAAAATAGGGTACCATCCTCCGAGTGAAAAGAAGTGTCTAGACGAATCATCGTGCTTGTTTGTTTTTGCCACCGTCAGAGTCGGGACGGACGCCAACGCATTCCATCCTGGTGTGCGCCAATAGGGATGAGGGAATTTGTTCTGAAAAAGCGAACGATCAATATCATAAAAGCGATCCCGCGAGGCTGGACGTCGATCACTGACAAGCTTTTTTGCTCGTCATGATCATCAGTACCCCATCTATCCCAATTCGAAGCTCAGTCCCGGAACATCGCCGTGGGGGAAAGGACTTGACAAACAGGCTCGCCTCCTCGATACGCTACACACCCTTAAGCCAGAATCGGGGAAGCGCGTGGCGCGACGTGGGAGGTCGTAATGAATCAGCGTCTGAATGGGACGATCGTGCGGTTCGGGTGCATGATGAGATACCGATACTAGCGGTGGTCGCTGACTGGCCCGATCCACTCATCACGCCCACACGAGCAGACGTTCCGTGGTCCTCGCAACGATGACATGAGCTGGTATTTGCTGAGCCAAGCAAGACGATTTGGGCGACGGGGAAGGAGATGCAGATCCAATATGCGCAGTACTAGGAAGAACGAGAGGAGAGACCAGGGACGAGCATGGGCTGATAATGCAGTGCGCATTGCTAGGTGAGAGCGCCGGGTAGAGTGGAGATGATGTTTTATGGGAAGTCAGATGAGGGGCGGTGGTCAGAGATGAGTCATGGGGTACTTGGGAGAAGTTTGCAAGGAAGAGGGTTGAGACGGAGAAAAGTAGAAAGTTGGGGTGGGATTGAGAGCGAATGGATAGGTGAACCCAGTGTCGTCACGGGCGAGGTCGTAAGGGTGTCCGGGGTGTCCTATGCTGTTTGAGTGGCCAACCTTGGACAAGCGAGCCGGATCTTGCGAAGCTGTGTGATGGCTATCTATATTGCACAGGGAATATGTGGAAAAGTTGGATGGGACAGAAGGGAGATCACGCGCCACATGAGAGGGAAGAGGAAGAAGATATTTTTGGGCGAGGATCGAAGGTCCGAAGGGTCTTCCTCTGACCTTTTCATCTACTTCACATGTACCTGGTAGCCCTGTCCTGTACCCTAAGGATATCTCGACGCCACGCGTCTCTATGTGAGCAATAGGAAAAAAGCAAGTACTCAAAAGAAACAGTAAGTAGTAAGGGAAAAAATGTTGGCCGTCAGGCTGCGTCAGATAGTGGCGTCGGTTGATAATCCGATCTGCACCATCGCGTGATCTGATGCCCACCGTCGCGGGTTTGTGGCGGCATCGTAGTGGCATCGCAATGCCGCGTGCTAACAATCTAAAAAGATAAGCAAGGAGATAAAAGTAGATAAGCTGTTCAACACATAAAATCAATACCCTCGCAGTCCAAACCAAATATACTTGGTGCGCAGCACTGCCCCTTCCCCTGCTTGATACAGCGCGCGGGCGTGTTCCTGGCGTCGTCCGAAGGTGACTACTTCAAGTCCATCAATACGAAGGCTCCCGATTGAGGTGAGGGTCGTTATCATTGATGGCGGTGTAAAGTGTAAATGTCATAGCATCAGTACCTTCGTGTAGAGCGAGGTAAATCTTGCGAATTCGTTGGAGCATCCGTACTAGTACAGTCGTGGCACTGACATGCTAATCCTCGCTATTTCTCATGGGAAGAACGAGTACGTTCCACAAATGGCAAAACTCGTGCTGGAGTTCCGAAAACGTACGTTAGGCATCGAATCTGGAAGTTGTTTCTAGGATCCGCAGTGATACGCCGTAAAAGCAAGGCCAATCACCGTGTTCTGAATGGAAAAGGAGGATATTCCTGGTGATGAAAATGAGGTTGGCAAGTAACACGATATCTCCATGCTCAAGGTAGCTCTGCAGGACCGATCTCGACACACCCAATTGGCCGATGAAAAGGTCGAACCAAGACTCATCGCGTTTCTGCACGTGTAACATTACGAGGGCGATCACACACTTTGCGCGGAAAGGAATACCTGGGACGCTCCTATTTCCCCAGCGTCCAGCAGAAAGACCGAACTCGACGGGATACAGCTCTCTATCCCACAACCCCAGGAGCACGCGGTCCAAGATTTGCCGAGAGGCAGAGAGCGACGTCGCGTCGACGGCCATTCTGCAAATAACGATCCGCCGTTGTTTGACAGATTCAGAAACAAGCTTGGACGACAAGGTACGATCTATGAAATAGATCTAGGCAGCCGACGGCCTCCTGTCGTTCGATTTGATGAAATCGGCCTCTGGGGAATCAATGAGTAGTGTTGCCACGGCTCGTGAGCCACTGGGCCATTTGGCCCAATTTTTGGCTCGGCTCAGGCCAAAATGGTCCAGTGGCTCACGAGCCATGGCAACACTATCAATGAGTACTTTTGAGTTGCAGAAGCCCGGAATGGCCGCAAAAGACCGCTCGAGTTCGTGATCTTCATCCAAAGACCGAAACGTCCACAACAAGGCACGTCTATCGAGCCCCGATGATAATTCCTGGGCTGTTTCTTCCGCTGTCTTGACCAATCCCTCCCAAAACCACCGATGATAGCGCATCTTGAGGTTATCGAAGCGTTTTCAAGTACCATCTTCGTAGAAATAAAAGACGACCAGTCAGAACAGAAATTGAAGATTAGATATAGTAACCCAACGAAGGACCAGACCGACGATGAAAGTGGGGTATAATATGGGCCATCCTGCCGAAAGATTGGCATATACATGATACATAGGTACACACCTACCAAAAAACGACAGTAAATACGGTATGATTGATGCTGAAAAGGAAGATAATGAGGCCAGCGAAGAAGAGGAGGGCATGCAAGAGCGCGGGCAATACCTCAACCGCCCAAGGAAGGTGCGGTTTGTCGACGCCTTCATCAGGAAATTCACACATTTATTTTCATCTTTTTGGACTTTTTAGCTTTCTGACAGTCACTCAAAAGTCAAAAATTTGTAAAGTAGAAAATTTATATGACTTTTTCACGACTTTTTGGACATTTCTAGCCTTATGGCCCACCTCCACATCACAACTTTTCAGGGGAGGGGGCCTAGCCAAACAACTTTCGACTTCTTGACTTTTTTGACTTTATAACGTCTTTATAAAGTTCAAAAAGTTTTATGTGAATTTGCTGATGAGTTGGCAAAGACTCAATTGAGAGCTGCAATTGGGGGGGTACCTGTAGGGCTTAAGTACATCTCGGGCACCTAACGGTAAGGTAGACATCCTAAACTGTAATTAAAAATGACTTAGAGAGGCAGAGAGGAACAAAGGAGTGAACCAAAGTAGGCATTTTACAACAACTTGAAAGGACTCGGACTAGAGATAAAATCATCGCGTCTTGCCACTGGTATAGAACTGTCGTGTTGTCCTATGAGAGTCTTGACGTGTCCAGAACGCTGTCGGCGAGACAATCGAATGTGCTCGTGGGGGTATATGCGAGCACGCGCGGTGCTCGAGGTAGAGATCATCGAGGTCCGATCGGAAAGCGGATCAGAGGTCTGCACGGATCCGTTCCGGGGCTCCGTCCCGAACTCACGCGTGATCACGTGGGCTCACCCATAGGTCACTTTCCTCAGCTTTATTTATCGACCTAAATCATAGATTCTATCATACCCGAAAATATAAAGCACCAATTATAAGAGACTCTGACCACCAAAAATGAGACCGGCAGAACTTATTGCGCTACTACTAGTAGTACAGCTAAACGACGTCCGAGTCCGTGTCATGAAACACTGAAATCAATGAACCAGTTAACTTTCGCATCGGTGCCTATGAAGAAATTCCTCCAACCTTAAGAAGTACTATTCTTGTTTGCGCTATGCTCAATGAGCAGTTGCATAATATCCCGATATCCTATCCCTGTCGCCAGTTCGAGTGCAGTTAGACCGTCCTCAGTGCGAAGCTCTAGATTTGCGCCCCTTGCAAGGAGCAATTTCACAATCTCGAGATGACCATGATCTGTTGACAGATGTATGGGGGTCCAATCGTCCATCTTCCTGGCATTCACATCTGCGCCGCGATCAATCAAGAAACGTGCGACATCAATATGCCCGAATCGAGATGCGTGGTGTAACGGTGTCTGCCCAAGATCGTCCCGTGAGTCCACCTCCGCGCCGTGCTCAATAAGTAACTGCACAACCTCGGAGTGTCCCTCTGTCGACGCGAGATCCAGTGGTGTTCTCTGATCAGCATGGAGTGCATTGACATCTGCACCCCGTGCGATCAGCGACCGCACAATCCCAAGGTTCCCCTCCTCCGCCGCAGTGTGCAGTGAGGCCTCTCCCGTGTTGTCCCCCTCATCACCACCATCATCATCATCATCATCAGGGTTGTATAGTGCTGTGTCGGATGTAGTTGAGCATATGAGGTTCCGAATATTCTCGTCTACCTCGTACTCGGCTAGAAAGCTTGCAACCTCGGTTTGGTCATTGCCCGATGCTAAGTCTGCTGCAGTTTGATTGACGTGATTTCGCGAGTCCATATCCGCACCATGTCTGAGCAGCAATTTCACAATCTTGAGATGGCCCTTCCACGATGCTGTGTGCAATACAGTCCAGCCCTTGTCGTCGATGGCGCCCACATTCGCTCCTGACTCGAGTAGGAAGCGTACCATCTTGATGCTCCCTTTTCCAGCTGCCAGATGAAGAGGTGTCTCTTCCAGGTCGGTACGAAAATTGACAACGGCACCACGTTCGACCAGTAACTGTGCGACCTTTATGTGCCCGATAGCAGAAGCGAGATGCAACGGGGTCGCAAGGTAGTTTCCCCGTACGTTCACGTCTGCACCACGGTCTAGCAACAGTCGTATGAGGTCAGGGTATCCTTCAAGCGATGCGAAGTGTAACGGAACAAATTTGTGGTTGTCCTGGGAATTGATGTCTGCACCTTGGTCGATTAGGAAGCGAGAAATGTCGATATGCCCCTTTCTCGACGCCAATATCAACGGAGTCTCCTGGATGCCATTCGGCACATCAATGGCTGCGCCGGATTGAAATAATAGTCGTAAGACATCGAGATGTCCGTTATGTGATGCGGTGTGGAATGCATTCCAACCTTGATTATCGGTGGTCTTGATATCAGCTCCTTGTTCTATTAAGAACCGCACAACATCAAGCTCCCCTTTCCCAGATGCCAGCTGCAATGCAGTGCTCCCGTCCCGAATTCGAACGTCGACTTTGACACCACACTGGAGTAGGAACCTCACGAGGTGGATGTGCCCACATTGTGACGCTGAGTGGAACGGAGTCCAGCTCTCGTTACATCGGGAAGACACATTTGCACCATTCTCGACTAAGTACCGTGCAATCTCGAGGTGCCCGTACCATGAGGCGCGATCCAAGGGTGTTTGTTCCATGTCGTTCCGCATATCGACAGCTGCACCACGTTCAATAAGCAACTTCACGGTCTCGAGGTGTCCATGGGCCGATGCAAGATGTAGCGGCGTCCAGAGGTTTGCTCCCGGTATGTTTATGTCTATGCATTGGTCTACCATCAACCGCATGACGTCAACATATCCGTGTCTTGCCGCGTAGTGCAATGGAGTCCAGTAATCCTTGGATCGGGAATGCATGTCCGCACCTTGTTCGATCAAGAAGCGTGAAACGTCGTGACGTCCTCCAAGTGACGCATAAGACAATGGAGTATCCTCGTTATCATCCCCCGCTTCGAGAACAGCACCAGAATCTAGTAGCAATCGCACGACATCGAGGTGCCCACTGACTGCTGCGTTGTGCAACGGGGTTCGACCATCTTCGCCGCGACAGCCTACAGTTGCGCCGTGCTGAAGCAGCACATGCACAACTTCCAATTGTCCATGTCCCGAGGCTATATAAAGTGGTGTCGCGCCATCAGGGGTTTGTGCGTTCACATCAGCATTATTTTCCAGGAGGAACCGCACGATATCTAGATTCCCTGCTTGCGATGCCCGGTGCAAAGCTGTCCACCAATCGTGATCTAGGACATCCATATTGGCACCATGCTGGACCAGCAATACTGCGACTTTCAGATGCCCTGTGGCTAGCGCCGCGCGTAGTGAACTTATGCGAGATCCACCCTCGCTATTCACATCCGATGAACGAGAAAGGAGAAGGCGCTCTGCAAGGTCATAAAATCCGCATAATGCCGCATAGTATAGTGAAGACGCCTCTGGATGCGTTGGATGCACTGTCGACATCGGTTGTCTCCAAGGGCGATCAATATTGTGCACCCACACCCATGCCGCAAAATGGGGTTTGTTCGGGTCGAAAAGGCGCTCCATCATTTCCTGTGTGGACAACGAGACATTATCGAATTGGGCATGAGCGGCCCAATGCCGAGCAGCATATCGAGCCAATGGGAAATCCTCGATCGCCTTCTTGTCGATATGGTCGTCTAAGTTGAGCAGGATGCTGAGGCATGCTTTTGCGAGAATCGTATGTGCAGCACTGGGAACGATGTAATAATGGGAAATCTCGTCCCCTAATGTGGCAAGGCGGCCCGAGATCAGGAACTCCTTGACGGAGAAGTGGGAGAATTGAACCACTTCCGAGCCATCCACAGTGACCACCGATATCAAGCTCGATCCAACCGTGAGAACTGCCTCCTCTGCGTCGCCTATGCGCCAGCCTACATCATAGTGTGGAAGTGAATCGGGTTCAAACTGAATAGCGAGAATCTCGGCAAGTTCCGCGACCCGGAGGGGACGAATCGCCACGATCAAGCATTTAAACAGACGTTGAGCATATTCCCGTTTCTCCTCGTCGATCGAAAGTAATGCATGTTTGTATGTCTCATCTAATGTCATTGGCAACTCGTTGAGAGCAGCATGGATATTCGGAGGAAGCTTGCGACGCAGGATCTCCAACTGGCAGAACACCCATCTAAACCTGCACATGATTCAGCTTTTGAGGGGCATCGTCATGCGGTGACTTACATCCCGCCAGCTTTCTCCGAGAGAAATTTGATCACCAGTTGTTTATCCTGTTCTCTCCATCTCCGCATCGTTCGGTCAGAATGAACAACTTTGGTTACGTAATCCACGATGTCCTGTTTTTGTCCGATTTCTTGATGAAGCGAAATTCGAAGTGTCGTTAAAGGCTCGAGGACAGTTCGGATGTCAAATTCGGGACGGCTCGTCACACAAATATGAACATTTGAAAGCTCCAACTTGACGAGTTGCTCCACGAATTCGAGCACCTCTTCCCGTGCCGTTGGCATCCCCGAGATATTCGGACATTCGTCTAATGCATCAATTATGATGTAGATTGGCGCCTGTCCGGGGAGCCTGAGCATCTCGTATAGAGTTTCTGTAAGTGTACTGTCCGCGGGTTCTTGCATGCCGTTATCATGTGTCGCATACAAATCGGAGAGCATGTCGAAATATGGATTTGACTGTGCAGAGAGCTGGGTGAGGAGAGATGACAGTAGACCATGGCGGTTCTGCTTCTTGACATCTCTAAAATCGAAATAATAATACGCCAATGAAGCTAATCCGGCTGCGCGCAAGCCTGCAATGTCTTCGATGATTGCCGAACTGGTTCATACATCAGTGATTATAGCTGGAAAAGTTCGTTAGACTTACAAAAGAATGGTCTTTCCTGATCCGGCTATTAGACCGAAATATTGTCAGCACGTTAAACACGCCAATATCTGGGGAACCTTACGTTGACCGTGGATCCACAATAGGGATCCCCTTTCTTTCCACTCAGCTAAGATACTCCCCTCTAAGAACCAAGCCGCGGTCCCTGTCTGGTGCGCCCCACGTGCAATGTTATGATTTGTCGATGGGTTCGGAGGAGACAGCCAGTTCCGGATATCCCTTTGCATTTGGTCGCCTTCAATATCTTGTCAGCGCCGAAGATTAGCATGAGAGGAATGGATAATCACGACGTTCTATCTTGTTTATCTTACTGGCTGTCTCTTGCATATTGACTAGATAAGGCTCTCAGTTGAATATTTATGCATTCATAGACACACGCAGGGCATACCAAGAGCCTGTCGAATGCCACATAGCGATGCCTTGCCATCTATAATCACAATGGGTACATCAAATTCTAGCAATCAAACGAGAAGCATAACTCACCATCCATGACTACTTTCATATTACCCATAAGACCATGTACGACCTCTAAAGTCTGGACAACAGTCATTCGAGCCTCCTCTTGAGTGAGCCGGTCAAGCCTGTTCAATACAGATTCGACTTCGCTCTCTCCCAGTAGCTTCTTTGCGAACTTCTCTGCGGCACAATCAACCACCGGTGACGTGTAGGAAAGTCGCATCGGAGTACTTACTGAAGCGTCCGAACTTTATTTGCTTTGTTGCCAGGGCAAGCACGGAGAGTAATTCAACCATAATCTTGATCAGTATATCCGTGATTATGGGGGTTGGCGAAATTTGGGTATAGACATGCAATCGTTGAAGAAAGTTTTGGACACATTCAAAGAGGTCTTCGAGTGCGTCATAGCTCGCACTGATACCACTAGCAGCCTAGAATACTAACGTCAGGGGTACCTAACCGAAGATGATAACGGAGAGAGTCCGAGAGACGTACTGCGAGGAGGACATCAATGCCGACGAAAATTGCTTTTGCTGGCGGAAAGGGTACCTAGTGAGGTAATAATCAAACAACGATGTGAGAAGGATGAAGTTTGTGCAGCTCACAAGGTTCAGCAAGTCGCCAAGAAGGCCAGAAAGTGCATGGAGGACCTGCACTGTTGGCTTGAGGAAGTTTATGAATTTGCGATTTCGATCTCGATATTCTTTAAATTCCGTCTCTCGTTCTTGGAATAGTTTGAGGATGCCGTCTGGGGAATCAGATTGTTGCAGCTTGTGAGTGAATGGGTTCTGAGAAAGGTCTACCCCAGTCTGCTTGGTGTATTCATCTAAGGCAGCATCGACGATGAGCCGGAGGTTATGCGGAGATGTGGTCGTAGATATGGTCGAATTCATGATAGAAACAACTTGAAAGGGATAGTATGTTGATATGAGATGATAGGAAAGCAAGACTCAAGAGTGATGGACGGTTTCAGGGTAGGGTGGATGAGATGAGGTCCATTTAGCCGCTCGAGAGCCAACAGAAATCAAGACATCCGACTCTGAGATCGCATTCGTCGGCAGTCGATTTGTACGCCACTCATTTGTTGCTCTATGTAAAGTAATCGAATGGGGTAGAAGAAGACATCACACGTCACGAGTGAGGAGAAGAGGGAGATCTTTTGGATACTGGTCGGAGGTCCTTGCCCCGACATTTTATATACATCACCTACGATCTTGGTCCATACCTTAAGGATATAGATGGTGAATGTCGACAAAACGCGCCTCTAAGTGAGTGATAAGAAATGGTAACGAAAGTACTCAAAATGAACAGTAAGCAGTGAAGAAACAAGGTACGTCGGCTGTCAGGTAGTGGCGTCGGTCGACACTGAGATATCTATTGAGCCTGCGCCGTTGTGCTTGATCTGATGCCCGTCGTCGCGGGATTGTGGCAGCATCGCTGTCGTTGCGGTCCCACGTGCTAATAAGTTAAATAGAAAGAGAGAGAGTAGGGAAAGTTTTCCCCCAGAAGGGAAGTCTACTCTCGTGCTATGTGTATCACTACCGTATTGAGATGACAGTTGAGCGCTGAGCGCTGAGCAGGCCTGAGGCGCTGAGGGCTGGCCAGTTGACCAAGCGGGGCGGGTGAGGCGGGCAAGCCTTTGCCAAGACATCACATGACTGGCACCCGAGGCCCTTGAACGTTTGAACCTGGAAACAAGCTGATTCGCCCCCCATGCATTTGGCTATCATAGCTGACCCTGCCCGTCAACGCGTCAACTTGAATACCGCGTCGAAGCATCCAACACGGTCCGCTACCTCAGCATATACTTCGATTTCCGCCTCAATTGGACGGAACACGTGCGAGTCATGACAAACCACCCGAACCACCTCCAGGCTGTCCAATTACTAGGTAACTCCATCAGAGGCCTCGACTGGGCACGGCTGGTGACATGTCTACAACGCCATTATCCTCCCTATCCTCACTTATGCATCCCCCGTCTGGTTCTCGGGTCAAGGCTCCCTCCTAAAAGAGCTAAGAGTCGCTCAAAATACGGCTGTCCGCCACATGGCGGGTGCCTTCCGCACAACGCCTACTGACCCACTCCATGAGCTAATGAATGTCCTACCAATCGATCTCCGCCCCCAATTCCTGGCCAGAAACGCGGCCTTCCGCCTTTACAGGCTCCCCCCTACGTGACAACTCGCAGCACGAGTCCCGGGTCCCTGGGGGAACCCCATCGGAAATGCCATTCCCCTCCCGGTCACGTCGCCGCCACGCCTGTACCGCTCCAACCTGCTTAATCTCACAGCCAAAGCACCGCCCGGCCCCAGTATCAGTATTACGGCTTCCCCTCCGTGGCAGCTGGACTTCTGACACCCACGAGTTACCCTCAACGCCATTGTCGCCCACGGAGAGGAGAGACAACAACTAACAACCTCCCTCAAACGCCTTCTAACCACACAGAACCAACTTGTCATGTTCACTAGAAGCCCCAAGTCCAACCGGAACCGCGACGACAATCTCCAACCAGCATCAAGTGCCATTATGGCTTATGCCAATAGCAGAGAGCTAAGGAGTTCCATCCGTTGGCGAGGCGAAACTGCTTCAGAGTTCGACGCTGACTTAGCCGCCATTGTTTCCGCAGCCGCCTTTGCACGCAACCACCTGAATGACCCGGCCGTACAACCTCCCAATGGCCCCACCCACATCACAATCCTGTCCAACTCCCCCTCCGCCATCCAAGCTATCCAAAACCTCCGAGCCCACCCCGGCCAGTCCCATTCACTTGAGTTTAAGAATACCCTGATACGTATTTTGGCAGATCGGAACAGAAACATCCAAATTACGGTCGCCTGGTCTCCAGCCGACCGCTCTCTGGCCGGCGTCAAAAAATGCTGGACACTTGCGAGAGACTTCGCAGCCACCCCTTTCCCCCCAACTTACGTGAGCTCAACACAATCTCCCACCAAAGGAATCAGCTCGGGAGATTGTCATCGCTGTCTGGAAAGCACTGTGGTACAACTCCCCACGTAACTCAGAAAACTCAGAAACCTATTCCGCCCTCCCACATCCCCCCTCTGGCAAATTTCCCCCCGTCATCAGGGGTGCCTCTGGGGGATCCCGAATCGCCGCATCCATCCTCATACGCCTGGCTACCGGCCACGCCTTCATTGTATCATACACTGCGTGCTTCAGGCCAGACAAACCCACCCACTGTACCCACTGTGGAACCAACCCTCAAACAGTGGCCCACGTTATCAAGCACTGCCGACACTTCGAGGCTGCGAGAGCCACATACATTCAACCCGTTTCCCATGACCTCTCCCTAACTTCCCTCTTCGGCACCAAGGAAGGAGGTACTGCCCTCATTCAATTCCTGGAAGCCACCAGAGCCTGTTTCCGCCCTCGAGACGAGCTCGACATCCCCTTTTACCCTGGTTAACCGCACCGGGGCATAGATTGCCCATATAGCCTTACATCCCCTACTCTAGTACTTAGTTACACGCGTACCAGCCCCTTCGTTATACTGTAAACTCCTGGCCACCAGGGTCCGCAGCTCGGCAGTAGCCTAAAGCGGAATACAAATTGGATTTAAAAAAAAAGACGTTTGAACCTGTGTCACTACCACAGAGGCAGGGTGAGCGAGTCGAGGTAGAGATCATCCGAGTCGAGGTCCGATCGGAAAGCGGATCGGATGTCTTGCGCGCTCCCGTGCCTGTTCGGAGCCGTTCCGAGGCTCCGTTCCGAGCTCACCCTATGGCCACTTTCCTCAGCTTTATTTATCAACCCAAATCATATATTCTATCATGCCCGAAAATATACAGCACTAAATTATAAGAAACTTCTGGCCACCAAAAATGAGACCGGCAGAACTTATTGCGCTACTCGTACAGCTGAACGACGTTACTTCCGAGTCTGGTGTCATGAAACGCTGAAATCAATGAGCCAGTTAACTTTCGCATGGGTGCCTATGCAGCGATTCTTCCCACCTTAAGTATTATTCTTGTTTTGCGCTATGCTCAAGGAGCACTTGCGTAATATCCCGGTACCCTCTTCGTGCCGCTAATTGGAACGCAGTTAGGCCATCCTCAGTGTGAAGCTCTGAATTTGCACCCCGTGCAAGGAGCAATTTCGCGATCTCGAGATGTCTATGACTTGCTGACAGATGTAGTGGGGTCCGATCATCCATGTTCCTAGCATTCACATCTGCGCCGCGATCAATCAAGAAACGTGCGACATCAATATACCCGAGTTGAGATGCGTTGTGTAACGGTGTCCACCCACGATCGTCCCGTGAGTCCACCTCCGCGCCGTGCTCAATAAGTAACTGCACAACCTCGAAGTGTCCCTCTGTCGACGCGAGATCCAGTGGTGTTCTCTGATCAGCATTGAGTGCATTGACATCTGCACCCCGAACGATGAGCGACCGTACAACCCCAAGTTTCCCCTCCGCCGCCGCAGTGTGCAGTGAAGCCTCTCCCGTGTCGTCTCCCTCATCACCACCACCATCATCAGAGTTGTTTAGTGCTGTGTCCGATGTATTCGAGCATATGAGGTTCCGAACATTCTCGCCTTCCTCGGACTCGGTTAGAAAGCTTGCAACTTCGGTTTGGCTATTATCCGATGCCAAGTCTGCTGCAGTTCGATTTTCGTGAGTTCGCGAGTCCATATCCGCACCACGGCTGAGCAACAACTTCACAATCTCGAGGTGACCCTCCCACGATGCTGTGTGCAACGCAGTCCAGCCCCTGTTGTTGATGGCGCCCACATTTGCTCCTGACTCGATTAGGAAGCGCACCATCTTGATGCTCCCTTTTCCAGCTGACAGATGAAGGGGTGTCTCTTCCAGGTCGTTACTAGAATTGACAACGGCACCACGTTCGACCAGTAACTGTGCAATTTTCATGTGCCCAGTAGCCGAAGCGAGGTGCAGTGGAGTCGCAAGGTTTTCTCCCCGTACATTCAAATTCGCACCACGGTCTAGCAGTAGGCGTACGAGGTCAAGGTGTCCTCCATGTGATGCGAAGTGTAACGGAATAGATTTCTGATTGTTCTGGGAATTTATGTCCGCACCTTGGTCGATTAGGAAGCGGGAAATTTCGATATGCCCTTTTCTCGACGCCACCATCAACGGAGTATCCTGGATGCCATTCCGTATATCAATGGCTGCGCCGGATTGAAATAATAGTTGCACGACATCGAGATGTCCGTTTTGTGATGCGGAATGTAATGCATTCCAACCTTGGTTATCAGTGGCCTTGATATCAGCTCCTTGCTCTATTAAGAACCGCACAACATCAAGCTTCCCATTGCCAGATGCCAGGTGCAATGCAGTGCTCCCGTCCCCGATCCGAATGTCCACATTGACGCCACACTGGAGCAGGAACTTCACGAGGTGGATGTGCCCACATTCTGATGCTGCATGGAACGGAGTCCTGCCCTTGTTGGATCGGGAGGATACATTTGCACCATTCTCGACTAAGTACCGTGCGATCTCGACGTACCCCCACGATGAGGCGCGATCCAAGGGTGTTTCTTCCTCGTCGTTCCAGGCATCGACAGCTGCACCACGTTCGATAAGCAACTTCACGGTCTCGAGGTGTCCATTGGCCGATGCATGATATAGTGGGGTCCGGTGGTCTTCTGTCGGTATGTCTATGTCGACGCCGTGGTCTAGCATAAACCGCACGACGTCAACATGTCCGCATCTTGCCGCCCAGTGCAACGGAATCCAGTGATCATTCGATCGGGAATACATGTCCGCACCTTGCTCGATAAAGCAGCGTGAAACATCGAGATGTCCTCCAAGAGACGCATAGGACAATGGAGTATCCTGTTCATCATCCCTGGCTTCGAGGACAGCACCAGAATCCAGTAGCAGTCGCACGACATTGAGGTGCCCACTGAATGCCGCATTGTGCAAAGGGGTTCGATCATTTTTGTTCCGACAGTCTACAATTGCACCGTGCTGAAGCAGCAGACGCACAACTTCCAGTTGTCCTTGGTCTGAGGCCAGATGAAGTGGAGTCCAGGAGTCTCCAGGGACTTGTGCGTTCACATCAGCGTTGTTTTCAAGGAGGAACCGTACGGTATTAAGATGCCCCCCTTGCGATGCCTGGTGTAAAGCTGTCCAGCAATCGTGATCTGGGACATCCACGTTGGCACCATGTTGTACCAGCAATGCTGCAACTTTCACATGTCCTGACGCTAGCGCCGCGTGTAGTGGACTCATGCGAGATCCACCCTCGCTATTTACATCCGATGGATGAGCAAGGAGAAGGTGTTCTGCAAGTTCACAAAATCCACACAATGCCACATAATATAGTGGAGTCGCCTCTGGATGTGCTGGATGCATTGTGGACATCGATTGTCTCCAAGGGCGATCAATATTGTGCATCCATATCCATGCCGCAAAATGGGGTTTGTCTGCGTCGAAGAGGCACTCCATCATCTCTTGTATGGACGATGATACATTATCAAATTTGGCATGATCCACCCAATGCCGAGCAGCATAGGGGGCCAGTGGGAAATTCTCGATCGTCTTTTTGTCGATACGGTCGTCTAAATTGAGCAGGATGCTCAGGCATGATTTTGCGAGAATCGTATGTGCAGATCCGGGAATGATGTAATAATGGGAAACCTCGTCCCCTAATGTGGCAAGGCGACCCGAGATCAGGAACTCCTTGACGGAGAAGTGGGAGAATTGAACCACTTCCGAGCCATCCACAGTGACCACCGATATCAAGCTCGATCCAACAGTGAGAACTGCCTCCTCTGCGTCACCTAGGCGCCAGCCTACATCATAGTGTGGAAGCGCATCAGGTTCAAACTGAATCGCAAGAATCTCCGCAAGTTCCGTGACCCGGAGGGGACGAATCGCTACGATCAAGCATTTGAAGAGACGTTGAGCATATTCCCGTTTCTCCTTGTCGATCGAAAGTAATGCATGTTTGTATGTCTCATCTAATGTCATCGGCAACTCGTTGAGAGCAGCATGGATATTCGGAGGAAGTTTCCGACGCAGGATCTCCAACTGGCAGAACACCCATCTAAACCTGCACATAATTCAATAGGTCAACTTTGAGGGGCATCATCATGCGGTGACTTACATCCCGCCCGCTCTCTCAGAGAGGAATTTGATCACCAGTTGTTTATCCTGTTCTCTCCATCTCCGCATCATTCGATCAGAGTGGACAACTTTGGTTACGTAATCCATGATGTCCTGTTTTTGTCCAATTTCTTGATGAAGCGAGACTCGAAGCCTTGTTAAAGGCTCGAGGACAGTTCGGATGTCAAATTCGGGACGGCTCGTCACACAAATATGGACATTTGAAAGCTCCAACTTGACGAGCTGCTCCACGAGTTCGAGCACCTCTTCCCGTGCCGTTGGCATCCCCGAGATATTTGGGCATTCGTCTAATGCATCAATTATGATGTAGATTTGCGGCTGTCCGGGGAGCCTGAGCATGTCGTATAGAGTTTCGGTAAGTGTACTGTCTGCAGGGTCTTGCATGCCGTTATCATGTGTCGCATACAAGTCGGAGAGCATGTCGAAATATGGATTCGACTGTGCAGAGAGTTGGGTGAGGAGAGATGATAGTAGACCATGGCGGTGCTGCTTCTTGACGTCTCTAAAATCGAAATAATAATATGCCATTGAAGCTAATCCGGCTGCGCGCAAGCCTGCAATGTTTTCAATGATTGCCGAACTGGTTCAATACATCAGTGATTGTAGCTGAAACAATTCTTCACGACTTACGAAAGGACGGTTTTCCCTGATCCGGCTATTAGACCGAAATATTGTCAGCACGTTAAACGCACCAATATCGGGGGAACCTTACGTTGGCCATGGATCCATAATAGCGATCCCGTCTCCTTCCACCCAGATAAAATATTCCCCTCTAAGAACCAAGCTGCGGTCCCTGTCTGGTGCGCTCCACGTGCAATGTTATGATTTGTCGATGGGTTCGGAGGAGACAGCCAGTTCCTGATATTCATTTGCACCTGGTCACCTTCAATATATTATCAGCCTCAAAGAGTAGCATGAGAGTAATGGGTAATCACGAACGTTCTATCTTATTTATCTTATTGGCTGTCTCTTGCATATTGACTAGATAAAGCCCTCAGTTGAATCTTTATGGATTCATAGACACACGCAGGGCATACCAAGAGCCTGTCGAATGCCACAGATCGATGCCTTGCCATCTACAATCACAAGGGTACATCAAATCCTACTAATCAAAGAAGAAGCATCACTTACCATCCATCACTACCTTCATATTACCCATAAGACCGTGGACGACCTCTAAAGTCTGGACAATAGTCATTCGAGCCTCCTCTTGAGTGAGACGGTCAAGCCTGTTCAACACAGATTCGACTTCGCTCTCTCCCAGTAGCTTCTTTGCGAACTTCTCTGTGACACATTCAACCAACAGTGACATGTAGGAAAGCCACATCGGAGTACTTACTGAAGCGTCCCAGCTTTATTTGCTTTGTTGCTAAGGCAAGGACGGAGAGTAATTCAACCATAATCTTGATCAGTATATCTGCCATTATGGGAGTTGGCGAAATTTGGGTATAGACACGCAATCGTTGAAGAAAGTTTTGGACACATTCGAAGAGGTCTTCTAGAGCGTCATAGCTCGCACTAACACCACTAGCAGCCTAGAATACTAACGTCAGAGGTGCCTAACCGAAGATGATAACGGAGAGACGTACATCGAGGAGGACATCAATTCCGACGAAAACTGCTTTTGCTGGCGGAAAGGGTACCTAGTGAGATAATAATCAAACAACAATGTGAGAAGGATGAAGTTTGTGCAGCTCACAAGGCTCATCGACTCGCCAAGAGGGCCAGCAAGTGCATGAAGGACCTGGACTGTTGGTTTGAGGAAGTTTATGAATTTTCGATTTCGATCTCGATATTCCTTAAATTCCGTCTCTCGTTCTTGGAATAGTTTGAGGACGCCTTCTGGGGAATACGAGTGTTGCAGCTTGTGAGTGAACGGGTTCTGAGCAAGGTCTACCCCAGTCTGTTTGGTGTATTCATCTAAGGCAGCATCGACGATAAGCTGGAGGTTATGCAAAGATGTTGTCGTAGATGTTGTCGAACTCATGATAGAAACAACTTAAAAAGGGATAGTATGTTGATATGAGATGATAAGAAGGCCAGAGTGATGGACGGGTTCAGGACAGGGTGGATGAGATGCCTTATGTTTGTATCAGACGCGGGCACATTACCTATTATCGGATCTATTTAGCCGCCCGAGAGCCAACTTCGGAAATCGTCGTTCAAATCAAGCCGACATCTGACGCTGAGATCGCTTTCTTCAACAGTCGATTTGTACGCTACATATTTGTTGTTTATGATCTATGTAAAGTCATCGGATGGGGTAGAAGAAGAGATCACGCGTCACACGAGTGAGGAGAAGAGGGAGATCTTTGATACTGGTTGAGTGCGCTGTGACCTTCTAAATTCTAAAATTTGACAATTCAAGAGGAGATAACGAGCCAGAGACATGGCTTTCTATAGAGACAAGGCAATTCTTTCCCAACACATCACGCCAGTGGCAGCGAGGCCCTTGAACCCGAACCACTACCGAGCGACATCGCTCCCGAACGCCATGGCCCCCAAAGACCGTTACCAAATGTGGGCACAGATACGTCCCGTGACAAAGAAGGACCCCGAAACTTGAGAAATTAACGTTAGTTCAAGTGACACTTTGACAATACTCCCACAGTCGAAATGAGGCTTTTACTGGGTAGGAAGCCCGCTGCAGTGGGGTGATCCATGCTCCACACTACCCTATCATCGAGGTGTAAGAGTTTCAGGAGTGAGAGAATGTTTTTCCCTCGAGATCCAGGACCTAAGGTACCTAAGGCCCCCTCACAGCACGTTAAGTAGAGCTGATAGGTAACCTAGTTTCTATCACTTGTCCATGACAATCATCGGCGCAATTTCCCTGTTCATATGTAAAGAGATCATGATCCGCACATTATTTTTTTTCTTTTCAATCGCTAATGTAATCGTAATTTGTCAAAGTTTCATGACGCGGAAAAGCGGCTATGAGAATGTTTAAACTCCGAGATGCAATGTTACATGTTAAAGTCAAAAGGTCAAAAACATAAATGAAGTTTTCTAACAGGACATTGCGAAACAATGCAGCGCCACACGTTCTGCACCGGACGAGCCCGATCTCCTGCCCCAACGTCATTACAGTACCGCTAGGTACCTCTTTGTTCAACCTTCCCAAAATCCTACATTTACTTTCAGACACCCCTCCAACGCAATTCCAGTTGCCGCAGCGGAATGTACAACAACGCCGTGACCACCAGCGCAAACTCAAATCCGATGTCCCCAGTCTTCCGTGCGATCGGACCTGTATACCACACTTGACTCATCGATGGGATGATCAACGCAAAGCTCAGAGCGGAGGCTCCCAAAGCAGCTGCACCTAGTGGCAGCTGAGATGCTACGTTCCAACATCGGATGTCGTAGAGCGCGAAGTTGCCTTTGCGGAAGTACAAGTGCTCAACGGTAACCGCAGAAAACCATGCTCCTGCCGGTGTGCCAGTGGTCAGCCTGATCGATGATCAGTCAATGCCATGAAGTGCGCAGGGTACCTGTCCAGTATCCCATGATACCCAAGAAATTGGAAAGGGTATCGTAGAATTTGTGTTGCCCCACAATAGAGAGTGACGTTACCCTTTGCACATCATCGGTAAAGTCCATAATAATGAATTCGTCGCACTTACACAGCCATTCCGAGAACAGAAAATGCATATCGGGGGACGACCACCAGGGGAGGCAAAAACGTCTGGAAGCACATGCACATCGAGTATAAAGTCGGAGCGTTGTTGGCTGTCACACTCAAGCTAACCAACACCATCAAGAACTTTCCAAATTTGCCGACAGGGGAAAGCATCGCATGGATGAGCCCGCCAACGTTACCGCCAGTATAGCCTGTTTCCCAGTCAGGGACTGCCGTGGCAGATATTGCTGCGGCCGCTCCTAAACATTGGAGAGTGATCTATGACGGTCAGCGTGGCAACCAGGCAGCCAGAGCATCCCGTACTGTAGGAATATTGAGGCCGAGGTACGAATACCAGAAGATACGCCAGCTGATTCAGTTCAAGACCAGAGTGAGATCGATGCAGCGCGACGTGACATGCAACGAACCTGGAAACACGGGGATGGAAGTACGTGGTGTAGTCCGAACTGAATACTGCCCACGTAAGCGTGAAACCGGCGATAGTTGCCCCGAAACTGAAAATCTGGGGTGCGGTGGCAGGGGTTGTTGGGACATCAACGAAGTGTTTTCCGCCGACAGCCGTGACGATGACGAAGACTATGAAGACTGGAATCCAAGAACATTTTTCGTACCTACAGGAGGTCGAAGAATAGTTGAGCTCGTTATACCGTTCGAAAATAATATATGTACCAACTGAGTACCTTGATCCCACAGAAGGATACCTGTGAAAGCAGACGATCAATAATCACGGGGATTCGAGAACCTGGATGACTGGGTTCACTGACAAAGAGGGAGATCAGCGAGATGACCACGATCCCAACACTGGCAAAATTGTGAGACTTTCGGACGCGTCATGGTAATTGTATTGCTCACGTCCAACTGATATTAGCAACAGTCGCCAACGCCTGGCCGCCTAGGATGCTATTCAGAATGCAGAAGCCGATGCCGATCATGATGCCTAATAGGCTGGGAGCAATGACACCATAGTATCTACAGACATAGGTCAAATAAGTTGATTATCATAGCCGGCTGCCTAGGTGAGGTGGAGATAAGTAACAGACGACTTACCCGAACGTATACCGTGACAAGCAGAGCTGGCGCAAGCCTAGTTTTGGGCCCCAGGTCGAGCTTGCTCAGCTTACTTGAGCACATTCCTCGGGGGAAAACTGATAGTCATCGCGTAGCACTCACAAGTATGCAGGGGGAATGGCACACAGCAAGTTGAAAAAGAGGATGACCAGACAAGAATCGCGAAGGCCAAGTCCAAATGTTACCGGGCCCAGGGTACCGGCGGAAAATCTATTGCAGAGAAACTTGAGCCCCAACTCACCATTCTTGGGGCACACGCAGTTACGCAAGGCAGAGGAAGTGAGACACACGATAGAATATTGGTATTCGCGGACAGCCATATGAAGAATATTTTATTGAATTGAGTTTCGGTTCGCTCTTCGGCAGCGACGGGGTGGATGCCTTGTCAAGTGGCATGCACGCGCGTGTGATTTCTCAGGCCAGGTTCCATGCCTAGGTTATTACGCAACGCACCACGTAGCTCCACACCCCAGGTCAAAAGTGTTTTTGAGAAAAAATGATTGACGACAGAGGTACTCTGATGATCAGAGCCTTCAGGTGAGGGCGAGTACTTTTCATCAAGTGCCGGGATGTGTGTGTGCTCATGCTCAGAATCCATAGAAGGATCGACGGTTGAGTAGAGTGCAATTGGAATGGAGATGAGTCGGACGTCCCGGGACTCGAGCGAGGACAGACAGAGTGGAGGCCAAGCTTGGAGGCACTGGCATATTTAGGTGAAAATGGTAAGGCAGAGCCTGAGTAGAGTTAGCGCGGCGTGGTAAGAAGACTGGCAAATACTCGGTAAAGCCTATCTACCCCAATAAGGATAGAACTGTCTTAAAGGGGCATAAGAATCCCTGTCCTCGTGGTGCCAGTGACCTATTTGTATGTACCCTCTCTCACACTCAACAGCCATGCGTTCCCGCGACTAGGTCACAATGTTATTGTGATGCACCGTTTTCTGCTATCCCTGCTACAGTATGTGGCATGAATCGAGCGACGACTACTGATATATAAACTAGTCTTATGTCCTTCTCGGGATATCATTCGACCATGTATGAACCTGCTCTGAGACTTCACTAATCCCCGTCTTACCCTGCTTAGCTTTAGCGGAATATGAACCCGTTGTCTTGATAACCACGGCCACTTGACGCGCTTGACGGATAACATGATCCCGAAGAGCGCCCGTTGACCACTGTCACATGCAACGACTCTTATCATGCACTGAGCCCACCCAAAACGTCATCACGCAACTCCTTTATGCTGTCCACCATGAAGATCGGTGTCAGTTCGTTTCAGTTCCCGACAACACCGAACCGACACCAATCCTCTATACTTGTTAGCCGATCCTGGTGGCGGTATGGCGATAGATTTGGAGTCGATGGCGCTTGCCTGCAGCCCAGGGCTGTTCTAACACACAAATTGATAACCAACAACAATATCTTGTTTTTCGTCGTGTTCCGTCTTGTGCTTGACCTGCGATTCTGTAATCCAAGAATGGTTGCTACTTGAAACTTCCATGGTACAGTATGTCTCTTGTTTTTTCATCCTCGCGTGCGCACTCGATACGATGCCGCCTTTCTTTTCGGATAAAATAAGCACAGTTAAGATGCTTGCAAGTGAGATGAGACCGAAATCACGAGTTCGATGGCAGTAAGTTATGATATGTTCCAAATTAGTATAACCTCCCGGGCCCCATGTGGCACGCGCTTCGAGATCTTAATCATTACTTATGAGACGTATTTCCTACGTAGGCTTTTGTGGAGCTTTATGTGTCATAGTTAGTGATCGTAGTCACCTCAATTTCTTGTGTCTTGTGACAAGTATGCATGCGTGTACTGAGATAAGTACATTTACTTCGTACAGACGATACAACACGCGCGTCGCTACTCGAACTGGCCTATCAGCTGGCCCCACCTAACTTACTTTGGGATCTGCTTCATATCGGTTAAAATCAAGCATGAGGGCGTGAGGACTAGGCCACATAGAGGATAGCACGACAATCGTTGTTCCATGCATACTGGACTACACAACGATCTCTCCACTGCACATTCTCTCCGAGTGGTCGTTCCAGCATCTTTTTTGGGACAACAGTAGAACCCAAAAAAAAATTCAATCTTGCTTGATCCGTTGCATTTAATCAAGAAAATCGACTTAGAATGGAGAGAGAGAAAAAAGGCATGGTATTCTTTATCCATTTGGAAGGACTTGGCTAGTAATGTGAAAAAGACTCAGCCCTGCTCGCAGCAAAATTAAAATGGGCCTCTCAGAATGATAAGGTTGAGCGAGCGCGCTCCACTCGACACTACTCTTTTCCTTGCTCCGAGCGAGCGAGCTTTCCTGATGGCGGCTCGCGGTACGATTGATTGGGGTAACGTGAATGCGGAAGAGCACCGCGGCGTAACAGACTCGCAGTGACAGACACCCCTCGGATAATACCCACCATTATGGGGAGGGAAGCAGCGCCGAGATCACTAGTACTGTACAGGCAGGATGAACCAGGCAATACATGAATCACGGAGCCGAAGTCCCCCAACCGGCTACAGTACCAGCTGCGGCGCGCCGGCGGCGCATGCGCATGCGCAGACTCAGACTGCGGAATAATACCCCGCGGAAAATCTAACGCAACTGAGAACCGATCGCAACGCTTATCTTTTACCCTTGAAAACGCACACTAACCTGAGAAAGCAAGCGAGACGGCACACTGAACGGACGCGGATGTTCTTTGTATCTGCGGAAAATCCATCAGGTTTACTGTATGAGGATAAAGAGTAATTTTTACTGAAGTGGGATTTCCGTCTGGGCGCTGCGGCCGGATCGCATCTGGGGCCAAATCTCACACACTAGAATTCGAGGGATATGACCTGACCATATGCAATCTTAGTACACTATCAGGGATGATATCCAAGATCGAGAATTTCTTCGACAACCGAAAATGTTCAGAACCGTTCTTCTTTCATCGAACCCCTGCGACGGGCCTGCGTCGAATGTTGGTGCTCCCTTGGTCAATATGACCGACGTTTGGGTAGAGGAGAAAGTAAGGGGGGTCGGACAGGCCAATTAAAAGAAGTGATGCAACCATCATTCAAAGTTTGTACGAGGATGTGGTCTATAACGTGGACGTCGATCATCAGCAATACGGCCAAAGAGGCCAAGGAAGCTGACGGAGGCCAAGCAACAGTAAAAGCTATTCACAACGACATCACAACCTTGCGTTTAAAAGTGTTAATTCTTGCCGTTCCGACTTTGTATCTGTATGTGAAGTGCCCACAAGCCATATCTCCATTCATTCGGAGACGAAACACCCTAGAGAATGCAACCACAGAAACCGATACCCAAACATCAGCGCAATAATCCTACTGGGAAGGGAGTTGATTCCCTGGAACTCCAGGAGAACAACCCCTCAGGCCTCAGGTCTCCAACCGCCTGGAAGGTAGTCGGGTTCTCCTGGGCTCAAGCCTTAATCGTAACTTCGTCTTCTCCTGCCGCCTCTTTAAACGTATCCTGCAACGTTCACACAGTGAACCCAGAATTCCGACCGGCAGGCGCCGGTGGCACAATTCGCTTGAACATGGCCGCTGGAGGAGGTACACTGGCTTGAGTCCCCTTACAGTAAAAGGGAATCACAAGAAAGAACTGACCGTGGCAACCTTCTGCGTAGAGTCCACAGGAGTAGCAGTGGGTGAAACACTTGACGCAGGCAAGGGACCGTTGGCTGATCCAGAGGATGGAGGATCCACACTTGGCTCGGAGATTGCTCCAGCAGGGCCGGTCGTCGACGTCGACGTAACGGAACCAGCTGCGGAAGGTGCAGCGCCTCCGTCACTTGAGAGTTTCGGCTGCACCATGACGATACGCAACCCGTCTTCGCTCGCCGTAGCATGATCTTCCCCAGACCACCCGCGCTTGCGCTGCGACTTCACCTGCGTCTGAGCTTGGGTCTGCACCAGCATCTGCGCCTGTGAGCTCGCGTCGAGCCAATTCACATCCAAGTTCCCGTTCGCGTACGGTCCCCATGGGGGGTATGGATACGGTCGCAGCCCATACGGCGCAAGTTGACCTGGGGGAGGCCCCGCGTATTGGTACGGCTGGAAAGGATTCGGAGTTTGTGTGCCGCAGGTGTAGGGCCGCGGGGGGTATGGCATTGGTGGGTAGGGACCCGAAAGGAGGAGAGGTAGTTGCCCAGGCGTGTATGGGAAGGGAAGCGGCATATAATAGGGAACTTGAAATTGTGGTTGTATATGCGACGCGCTTGTGCCACATCCAGTGAAGGGCGTTGGGACAGAGACAGACGCCGATGAACTTATCGTTATGGCAGGGTTGGGTGGTGTATTCGCAGGTGCTGTAGCGGCATCGGAATGCGCGACGGAGATCGGAGTAGAAGTTGATGGTAGGGAATCGGAATCACCCGTGGACGAGGGGCTCGCTGCACTTCTCCAGGCCATAGACTGAATGTCTTGTTGATTACGATTTGATGCTCCTTGGCCATCGACACAATGTTCCTCCGGCGAGGATTCTTCAACAATAGACTGCTGGTTTGTGTTCTCATGATCTACCTCATGCGAGACGGCGGGACCATGAGGCATTTCTGTAAGAACAGCTGCCTCTGAAAGACCTGATTCAAAGGAAAGGAGGGGGCTGTCCTGTGGAGACATGCTGGAGAAATCGGATATCGTGGGCTGCCGCAACATCGTGTTTGCAAGAGTCTCCGATGGAGGTAAAAGAGGTTCCATAAAGATAACCGGCGGATCAGAGGTAGATGCGGAAGCCGCCAAGACTGAACAAGCTGGCTCAGCGTTGGTGTCTACATCTACAACCGAGGTTGCATGGTCGCCTACTTGACCGACCGTTTCTTTATCCGCATCGCCAGAAATGCCTTTGTCACGGTCGGATTTGCGCCTCCTATTCATGCGGTCCTTCTCCCTATGGGCCTCACACATCTTCCACGGTGAACGATAATACAGCACGTTATGACACCACTTGACGGAGCAGACCGTATTTGATCGACGTGCTCCACGAGCGGGGGGTGGAATGGTGATTTCATCGGGTATTTCCTCGCCCTAGCAACAACAATTTGAGTAGGGACAGAAGGAAAAGAAGAGGACAAACCTCCGATAATCTTGCCTGTTCGGTTTCCAAGTCTCGACAATCCAAGTTTAGAGGCTCATTCGTGTACAACGGCTCAACGGTTCTTGCCTTAGTTCTCCTGCTTGCACCCTCACTCGTCTCTGCGGACTGTGCCCCTTCTCTTCGTAGCGGTGTAGACTTCACTTCTTTGTCTCGCACGCGTTTGAGTTTGCTGTGATGTCTATTCTGCAAGCGATGGCGCTCACAGCGTCGATAGGGATAGTGGCCTTGGAGCACAGTATGACAGTGTGACACCGTGCACATACGAACGGGGAGCATGGATATCGGTGCATAATGAACCACAGGGGGGCGGGGGATGGTCTCCAAAACCTTCCTCTCCCAAGCTCGACGATCTGCGGGTTGCAGCTCGGCAATCAGCTAAAAGGGCGTGTCAGGTGGCGGAGGCGGCGCTTCTATCATATAGGGTCACTGACCGGCAGGCCTTGCTGTGTCCTTCGTGCGTCCTCCTCCAC
>QFDX01001500.1:0-13835 GCA_003315875.1 Lactifluus piperatus
TATACACGGTGGAATACTGTATTGGACCCCTCAGTCGGATGGACCCCTCAGTAGGTCACCTTGAATTATCTCACCCAATTTTGCAGTTTCCCCTGAGATCTTCCGTACTCCATCTAATACATGTCCTTAACATACTCCGAGTTAGGTTTACGTATGAAATGAGGCTTTGAATGTTAACCAAATTTGGCTGTCGGTCATGCTTGCCGGGCTCTGGCCTGGCGGAGTTTTGGGGCCTGAGGTTACTGTATCAGCAATTGGCAGGCTGTCTCGCCAGCCGTGACGTCTCCACGTGCTTGCCAAATTGCAGGTTTGCAACCGATGTGACGACATTCGGGCGACTGAGGGGCCCGCCCGAATGAAGGGTCCAATACAGTAAGGGAAGACACACCAAAGGGCAGGGATAGGAACAAGGCACAGAACCAATGACTTTTACCAGTACTATTCACGGATGGGGAGTTTCAAAACTTTTACCAAATCATGGATAGAAAAGCAACGGCAGCACTTTTTTCCAATCGGACTTTTGGAGTCGATGTTATTACATCTGAACTATCCCTCTGAACTCTCATTTGTTGCATCGGAAGAAATCTGAGTGTGCAAGTCCCAAAATTTGGGAGTTTCAAAATTTCGTCACGGATTGTCACGCTGACTCATACAGCCGAAAGTATCTCCGCTTTGGCTACTATATCTGACCAGCACATCGTTTTGACCACTCATTCGTTTGGTCACAAAATTGTCACACACGGCAACTCATGGCGCTGTACAAAATTCAATCCCCGCTTGTGCTAGTGATACCATGATAAGATACCGTGTACAGCAACCACTGTGATAATGACTTTCTGTAACAATTTTCGATAGTGTGATCCTAAAGGAGTGCAATTGATCTTATTATCGAGTGTATAAGTGTTGATTCGTTTATAAAAAAACTCTTGTAGTAGCAGCTTCACAGAGATCGTTTCAAGCTCAATAGCTTGGGACGCTTTGCTTTCTCTCACTCTGCTTCGGTTTCTTCCTTCTCCTGTGCTGTCCTAACAGCCACCTCATCACCTGAGGGCCAGCGGAAAAGCAACCGAGTTTCTTGACTGAACCACGCTGGCACTTCTCTCAGTATTGACCAGGCACGCCTTACGCAACTTCCTGTGTGGTTGAAAGTCCGACATGCCGTCGACCGGCCATTGTGACAAAACTCCAAAAAAGGATCACTCAAAGCACTTGAAAATCTGCCCAAATTTTTGGATATTCTTGTTTAATAGGAATAAAGGAAGCACTCTTGAAAATTTGAAGGCCAGCAGATGAGCCAGTGTGAAGAAAATTGAGGTGACCGAATGAGTGGTCCAAACGATGTGCTGGTCAAATATAGTATGCTAATGGACACGTGGCTGTGTGAACGGGACGCGCCGACGCGACACGTTAGACAAGTGGTGGACTTTGAAATCTGATGGCATCGAGCACATTTTGTCACGCAAATTCACTCTTTCATCTGTATCTCCCCTCCTGCCACTCTGAATGGTCTATAATTTTACACAAGGCTTGAATGATATAGGTAGGTGATACCTTGAAACTTTTACAGCATTGTGTTGAGAAATGCCTAAACCCGAGACCATTTTAATCGATTTTTGAGTAGTCCCCTATATTATCAGCAAGAAGTAGTACAATAAAACTTCTCTATTTCTTTGGTGATACATAATAAGGGGATATATGTGTGATATATCCAAGCAAAGATCAGCTAGTTTGCTGCACCGATCTCTTGAAAATTGCAATTTTGTTTTTTTTGAAACCCTCTGGTATTTTGCAACCCATAATACATGATAGTAATACACGATAGTACAGTACTAAACCAGTTATGATAAGTAGATTCAAGGATGAGGTAAGCAGGGACGTTCATCCGCCTTCCGGTGAACCAAGCCCCGATCATGGCATAGAGTGCACCTCCCATCGGGGTGGGAACAGTGCGGTTTCGGTCACTGTCGTAATCCGTAGAACCGTTCAGCTCGCTCGTTTGAGGTACACTCATGCATAAGCACAGACCATAATGGCTTTCTTCCGTGTGATGAGTAAAGCACGAGTAAAACATTCACCCTCAATAACTCATTATAGTGTGCGGATTCCTCTTGAAGGAGAGAAAAGAAGCTGGTGTGAGCCATCAACGGGGCCAGGACGTTGAGCAAGGCACATCATACAATCCAAGACACGGAGAGACAACTTGAAGACACAAGGCAGACAGCAGGGTATCCCCTTGAGGGAGAGTAAACGATGTACTAGTACAACGTAGACAGTAGGGTATCAGGCCCATGGCGTACAGAGGGGAGCATGGGCGAAGTGACGTTGTAGGGCACAAGAGTGGGCAGAGGATCATGATATGGCTAGGTGGTACACCGAGAGTCCAGGTTTGTTGCAATAACACAAGATGGCAGAGAAAGGGGAAGATTCGGAGAAGCGAGATGGGTGGCAGGAGTGAAAGGGGCCAAAAATCGCCGCAAAATGAGCAGTTCCATCTGAGACTGCCATGCATAGCCAAAGGCATCGGCGCATTGACGGCCTACGTACTTTTTCCCATCTGACTCGCATTGCACGATTTGTTCAATACTTATCTTTCATTTTTCTCACTTAGAAACGCGTGGCGTCAACAGACACCGCGTATACCTTACAATATGGTACCTTCTCTCCTTCACCTCTCGTGTGATATGCGATCACCTCTTTTATCCCCATCAAAACACCAGCATCAATATAGGAGGCGTCTAACGTTGAGTATACATGTGCAGGCGCCCCTCCACTGACTGTGGTGCGTGTGGAGGAGAAGTATGTGTCGAGGAGGCTCTGCTTGTCCTCAAGCATACATGGCATCGGGGCATGGGTATAGGGGTTTCCTGTGTCAAGTACGGGCATGTGCAGCATGGAGTGTGGGGGGCTCCGAAGGCAGGGGCCATATGCCAGAATGTGAGTTGGTTTCTGAGGGATTGTATATTACGACCAATTAGACGGTGAACGATGTCTGCAGTGGGACTATTCAAACTAGCGGTGCTGGCGCTGGTTGCTGAAGAACACAGCAATTTGGTACTTGAGGAGCTGCTGTCGCTTGGCTCAGAGGCATGCAGCAACAAGTTCATGTTACTACTAGTTAGTCCTGTCAGTTGATGAGGAGTGCATGTGAGCAAAGAGCCTAGCGTGACTTACTTAAACACCGTTGGCTAGGTTGCCGAGCCCGTGTGCACACAGCATGGTGGCACAATGGTGTAAGGGTGGTGCTTGTGATGCTTGCAGTGCAAGCGTTGACGCGTTGATGATTGACATGTTGGGAGGAAGAAAGAAGGGCTGCCAAACAACTGCGACCCGTAGCCGGAGCCGGTGGCCCGGCCCAAGATATTTCCGGGCCGTTCATTTACGTGTGGGACTCAGCTTGCCATGGTCCCCCATCTGGCTTCCTACCCTCATTTCGTGTCATCCAGTCAGCGGCTGTATCATTTCTCTCTTCAATTTCGGTGACTAAATGTATTATTTTCCGTTCTCAGTGTTTTTTTTTGGTTCTCTTCTTTTCCTTTGACATGTATGAGGTGTACATGTAAGCATGTGAGTAGTGGTCTTGGGTAGTTGGGGTGTTTGAGAGCGATGTGTCACTCATCCTTGGTTCTGGCTAGGCCCACGTAGCTTTGTAGCTTGCAAGGCCAACTGTGCACTTTGCTGTGACGCGCATGACGTATCATGCGGATTCCTCTATCCCTTTCATTAATTCCGTCCATATGACTGCAGAGAACAGAATAGGAGCAATACTACGTGCGTGGGTGATCGCGACTGTCAATTCTGGCAGCCCCATGGAATATAGCATTCTTCCATGCGCGATCTCAATCCCCCGTTTCTCTCCTTTACCAAACCACCTTTATCCCTCCCGGACCCCAAACTCCGATCACATCCTTGTTACGTATATTTACCGTCCTGCAGGAACCATTTGTGTTTTGCACGACAAAAATGGTATGTGATATCTTCATTTCCGTCGGGAGTGGAATGAAGTTTGCTCAAAGGTTTGCCTTTTTTTCTGTCAGATATCGGCGTTCCGATCAGTAGGATAAAGATAAATACAAACTGTCAAGCTGATCATAGATCGCCTTCGCCTGCCCCCAGGTCTCTCAATCATCGAGTCAATCATAGGTTCAATGCCATGTCCTCTTTCTCCGTTTATTCCATCGACCTGCTCGAAGCTTCTGAGCCCTCAATTCCTCAGCTACGACGGGCTATCCAACAGCACCCAATACTCTGGATTGGTGTCATTTTCGGTCTTATATTATCTTGCACAGCTCGTTACATCACAAGTCCATATAGAAAGCTTCCTCCAGGGCCTCGTGGTTATCCAATCATAGGCAATCTCTTCGAGTTGGGACCTGCTCAGTGGCTCAAGTTCACCGAATGGCAAAAGCAATATGGTCAGTCTGCCGCCGATATACTCTCTCAGCTTAGTTTTGACGTCTGAGCCTACCGGACCAGGCGATATTATATACCTCAATATAGCTGGTCAGCCAATGGTCATTCTCAACTCTCAGAAAGTCGCTGCAGACCTGCTTGATCGACGTGCCGCGAAATATTCAGATAGACCTCCTCATATTGTTGTGTCCGAGATGAGTGGTGGTCTCTTCCTACCATTCGCCAGGTATGGAGATATGTAAGTGGCTCCAACTTTCCGAATCGGCTCAGCAACTTATGAAATGAAAAAATCAGTTGGCGTCGGATGCGCAAAGCTGCAACGGAGGGATTTTTCAAAGACTCCGCTAAACGATTCTATGAGAAACAAATCACAGAGGCCGTTCTTCTTGCATCGGACTCGCTCGCTAATCCCGCACAATGGGATCATTATGTCCACCGCTCTGCAGCATCAATAACTCTATCTGTCATCTATGGCCACCCCCCAATGACGGCTGACAAAAATCATATCGTTGACATAATCGTCGATGTATTTCGCCGTCTCATGCGAGCCGCTTATCCAGGAGCCTATTTAGTCGAGTATTTCCACTGGATGCGATATCTTCCCCGCAGGTAAGTCAATGTATTGCAGCGATGTCGACCGACGGCTGATGTAAAGCAGGCTGGCGAAATGGAAGAGAGTTGCTGAGACATCTTACAAGAAAGACTCGGAAATTTTTGAAGGCCTTATCGAACCAGTGAAAATTAACGTTGTATGTGTGTTCTCCGGTTATGGCTTATGCGTCATCATACTGATACTCAAGGCTTGTTCCTCACAGGAAAAGGGAGATGAGGATGAATGTCTAAGCGCGACATTGATTCGTGATGCCAAGGAAAATCGACTATCCTTCAGAGAAGCCTCGTGGCTTGCAGGTACCTTGTTGTGCGTGGTGTCGTAATATCCTCGACAGAATAAGGAATTACTAATCCGCGCCACTATTAGTCTTGGTGGTGCCGATCCTACCTCGACAATGATGTCTTGGTGGACACTCGCGATGCTTGCGTACCCTGATACGCAGGCGCGCGCACAAGCGGAACTCGACGCAATTGTGGGACGTAGTCGTCTGCCGACATTTGCAGATTATCCACACCTTCCCTACATTCGTGCCATGGTTAAAGAGGTTTTACGCTGGGGCCCAATGGCCCCACTGGGAGTACCCCATCGAGCCACCAACGATGACTGGTACGAGGGGATGTTTATCCCGAAAGGTACCATTTGCGTCCCGAATATGTGGCATATGCACCGCGATCCAGAGATCTATGGTGCGGACGCCGCAGAATATAACCCTGCACGATATCTGGATGCACGAGTGCCCGCCTGGCAGGGCACTAAAGAGGAAGGTCACGTTGGTTATGGTTTCGGCCGTAGGATATGCCCCGGGCGTCAGGTAGCCAATAACTCGCTCTTCATCGACATTGCGATCGTGTTGTGGGCGAGCAAGATAGAGCGAAAGAAAGACGCGTCGGGAAAGTTACTTCCGATAGACGTTGACGGCTTCGTCGATCACGGAATTGTAGTGTAGGTATTTCGGATTATCTCTTGCAAAGCGGGATGGGATGCTAAATTTTGTGAACTCCTACAGAGGTCCAGTTCCATTCGAGTGCGAGATCACCCCACGTTTCCCAGAGGCTCTTGCCCTCCTAGAGAGAGAGAGGGAGCTGCGGGGGCTGTAACTATACATGGGAATGGGAACAATGCGGTATCTGTCTTGGTCATAATTCATGGAACCACTCAGCGCGCTCATCTCATACGTAAGCGTTTACCATTATCCACTACGGACAATACTAGCTCTTGTCTGTGTGATAGGTAAAGCATGAGATAGACATTTACTGTCAAAAACTTATTATATTGTGCGTTGTTCTCTCTTGAAGGAGAGAAAGAAAATGAGTATGAGCCATGAACGGAGGCATGGCTCTCAGCAAACAGTCCAAGACATGGGGATACAAGGGACACAGTGCAGTTGGCGGGGTATCGCTTTGGGGGAGAGTGAACAATATACGATGTAGTACAGTAGGCTACCAAACTACTGGCATCAGTGAGGCGGCGTTGCAGAGCACAGGACCGGGAAGAGTATATAGCTATGTGGTACGTCGAGTGTCCAGGTTTGTTGCAATAGCATTCAAGATGGCAGAGAAAGGAAGGGCGCTGAGAAGCGAGATGGGTGGTACGAGTGAATGAAGGAAGGCAAAATGAGCAGTTCCGTCTGCGACGGCGCTGACCGCCACATTGGCATTTCTCAACTACCAATTGCTGGCTACAGCAGGTAAAGCTGTTGTCTCTTATGCGGAGAGGAAAGACCACTGTGCTAACGTTATACTGCACTTGCACAACTTGAAAGAACCTCCAGGTCAGCCTACTGCATGCCAGTGGGTGCTCACGCTAGGTCTGCCTTCTCAGATTATAATAAGCTTGGCCTAGCCGAGCCTAGTTGCGGGCTCAGTGATAGCTCGCAGCCCGGGTTGTACGGGAATGAAATATTGAGACCCGAGCTGACCCTTTTATTAAAATTATCTGGTTTATATTCTGCTGCAGGCCGGAGTCAAGGTGTGCCCCCTCAGGCTGCTGAACAGGAGTTTACATGGTGACCGTGACTCTACTAGTAAGGGCTGTGGCTATGTTTTGGAATAGGGTAGAACATAATTTATGGGGAGAGGGGTGAGGCCGGTGAGGCCTCCCAGTCAAAAATCCGTCGATGTCGGTTGACGCACGTTGATGTCAATTGATGGAATAGAGACTAAAGTGAGACGAAGCTCGGCCTCACATTTCTTATCAACAGAAACTACACCTTCAATCAAAATTTTAGAACCGCCACCCCACCTTCCAAGCATCCAACTATGAAGCCGCGGAGGCGCGTATCCCCCGCACCACACCCTGCTGGCTACCAGCTTCTGCCTGTGTCAAGCTAAACATGCACGCAGCTTGAGAGCATAGTCACAGACTTTAATGCACCCATTTGCCACACCTTTGCTCACGGTTCAGGCGTGTTCAAGCAGGATGGGTACGAGACCAAGAAGATTGCTCCGATGCTCGATTTTATCTTTGCCGTGACGCACCCTGCTCATTTTCACTCTATCAACATAGCACAGCACCCATTGCACTATAGCATATATACATGCCCGTGCGCCTCGAGGCGGAGTTACAGGCAGCACATGCCGACCGTGAAGTGTGGTGCGCCCCACATCCCCCCACATCTATTTCTAATTTGTTTGATGTGGTCCCCTTTAGAGAGAGGGACGCCGTGCCCGAGACCCCTGCCTCAACTCCCGTTTCGATTACTCAGAGCTTATCGGCATTACATCTCGAACACGCACATATCCGAAGCACATGGTGCACACCGTGACGCCTTACGCCAGCGTGAGGCTGAACTTGCCGAAGCACTGGCATGCGAGGTAGACGCCTGCGCCACCACCGATGCCTTCCTCCAGGCCTCTCAAGCTGCCGAAACCCGTGCGATGAGGGCAGAGCGCGCTGCAGCACTTGCCGAGCGAGAAGTTGGATTCTCGCAGGCACTTAACGTGCGTTCCTCTCCTGACAATGATAATGTTGTCCCTTTCCATTGATCCATCTGCTAGGCTAGTTATGTGAGCGAAGAAGCTACGCAGGCCACGAGGTAAATAGACCAGGCAAGTGAACAGTGCCTAAAGGACCTCGAGGTGCTCATAGGCGAGTATGATGTGCATATACATACGCTTGAGACGGAAACTCAAGAGCTTGCCAATCAGCCCACTCTCAACCAAGGTTCTGGCTACAAGACCTGCGCGATGATCTTGCTAACGAAAGGCTCATGCTCCAAGAAGCGCGCCGAGGCATGTCGTTTCCTCCCCAGCACAGCTAACATATTCTTTATTACAGAGGAAATTGGCGCGAAACGAGCAACTTCAATTGGAGGTGCCGTGGGAGGGGAAGCAGGGGGGTTATGGAAGGACGGACGATCACCGAGCATCGTTAGCTATCAATAGACCTCGCAATACATCGATTAGCATCAAAGTAGATTATTTACAGTAATGAATACAAGCCTAGCATCCTGACACCAACCTGACACCAACATAAATCAATTATCGTCGATTGAAACTACCCTGCTGCCGACGAAACGGCAAAATTCCGTCGCATGTCGATGTTTGTTGATACATCGATTGACGTCGCCGACTGGGATCACATCGACAGACTTGCTGCCAATACTGGCATTCCGAGGGAAAATCCTCAGGATCAAGCGCTTCGATAAGCACAAAGCTTCACAGGAATGTCAAATATGATCCTCGAGATTTCGGACAACCTTCCCGATATACAGTATCTTTATCTACGTCACAAGTCCTCACGTGTCACGGCACTGGCACGTGATTTTCAATCATGATGTTGCAGCTTGTCGACGACATTTACTTACGTTGTGCTACAGACCTGGGGCACACCGCTGCTCACTACTATAAACCAGGGGGGCTGAAACAAGGCTTTAGAAGCTATATATGCTATGCTGCTACCCTATTTTTTGCTGATGGCGTACGTATATATTCCGCAAACCTCCAGATGTCTTGACTAGGACGTTCGCCCTCCCACACCCTCTCCCTCACATATGAAATAACCTCTAATATAGAGTTTACGCCGTACCAACCAGGCCGCATCGGTTCACATAAATACAGCACTCAAGCTAATGATAGATCGCCTTTGCCTCCCCCTTGCCTGCCCCCAGCTCTCTTAAGCATCGAGTAATTCATATGTTCAAAGCCATGACCTCTTTCTCCGTTTTCTCCATTGGCGTGCGCGAAGCCCTTGAGTCCTCAACTCCTCAGCTACGACAGGCGATTCAAGAGAACCCAATACTCCCCATTTGTGTCCTTCTCGGCCTTATAGTATTTTGTACACTTCGTTACTTCACCAGCCCATATAGAAAGCTTCCTCCGGGACCTCGTGGTTATCCAATCATAGGCAATCTCTTCGAGTTGGGGTCTGCTCAGTGGCTTAAGTACACAGAATGGCGAAAGCAATACGGTCAGTGCCCCACTGATATACGCTCTTTACTTACTTTTGACGTATGAGCCTACCGGACCAGGTGATCTCATCTACCTCAGTATAGCTGGCCAGCCAATAATTATCCTCAATTCTCAGAAAGTTGCCACAGACCTACTCGATCGACGTGCAGGGATATATTCAGATCGAGCTCCTCTTATAGTTGCGAACGAGCTGAGTGGCGGTCTCTTCTTCACATTCGCCATGTATGGAGATGTGTAAGTGGCTCCTTTCCGAATCGGCGCAGAAACTTATGAAATGAAAAAATCAGTTGGCGTCGGATGCGCAAGGCTGCAACGGAGGGATTTTTCAAAGAATCCGTTAAACGATTCTATGAGAAACAGATCACAGAGGCTGTCCTTCTTGCCTCAGACTCACTCGCTAATCCCGCACAATGGAATCAGACTGTTAACCGCTCTGTATCATCAATGATTCTATCTATCGTCTATGGCCACCCCCCAATGACGACTGACAAAAATCATATCGTTGACATAATCCTCGATGTATTTCACCGTCTCATGCAGGCCTCTTATCCAGGAGCCTATTTAGTCGAGTATTTCCATTGGATGCGATATCTTCCCCCCAGGTAAGTCAATGTATTGCAGCTATGCCGACCGAGTCTGATGTAGACGAGGCTGGCGAAGTGGAAGAGAGTTGCAGATAGGTCTTTTAAGGAAGACTCGGAAATGTTTGAACGCCTCATGGAACCAGTGAAAACTAACGTTGTATGTGTGTTCTCCGATGATGTGCTATGTTCATAATACTTAAGGCTTGTTCCTCACAGGAAAAGGGAGATGAGAATGAATGTCTAAGCGCGACATTGATTCGTGATGCCAAGAAAAATCAACTATCCTTCAGAGAAGCCTCGTGGCTTGCAGGTACCATGTTGTGAGTGGTGTTGTAATATCCTCGACAGAGCAAGGAATTCCTAATCTGCACCACTTTTAGTCTTGGTGGTGCCGATACTACCTCGACAATGATGTCTTGGTGGGCACTCGCGATGCTTGCGTACCCTGATACGCAGGCTCGCGCACAAGCGGAACTCGATGCAGTTGTGGGACGCAGTCGTCTGCCGACATTTGCAGATCATTTACACCTTCCCTACATTCGTGCCATGGTTAAAGAGGCGCTACGATGGTGCAACATCGGTCCACTGGCATTTCCGCATCGGTGCACTGAGGATAACTGGTACGAAGGGATGTTCATTCCAAAGGGCACGATCTGCATCCCGAATGTATGGCACATGAACCACGATCCAGCTATCTATGGAGAGGACGCCGCAGAATTTAACCCCGCACGATATCTGGACGCCAACGGGCAAGTCGCGCCCGCACAGCAGGGCAATAAAGAGGAAGGCCATGTTGCTTATGGTTTCGGCCGTAGGATATGCCCCGGGCGTCACTTGGCCAATAACTCGCTCTTCATCAACATCGCGATCGTGTTGTGGGCGAGCAAGATAGAGCGGAAGAGAGACGCATCGGGAGAGTTGCTTCCGATAGACATGGACGGATTCGTTGATCACGGAATTGTAGTGTAAGCCTTCCGGCTTACCTCTTGCAAAGCGGGATGGGACGCTAACTTTTGTGAACTCCTACAGATCTCCAGCTCCATTCGAGTGCGAGATCACCCCACGTTTCCCAGAGGCTCTTGGCCTCCTAGAGAGAGAGAGGGAGCTGCGGGGGCTGTAACTATACATGGGAATGGGAACAGTGCGGTATCTGTCGCGGTCGTAATTCATATAATCTCTCAGCACGCTAATCTCATACGTAGGCGTTTACCATCATCCACTACGGACAATACTAGCTCTCGTCCGTGTGATACGTAAAGCATGAAAAAGACATTAACCGTCAATAGCTCATTATACTGTGCGTTGATCTCTCTTGATGGAGAGGAAGAAAACGTGTTTGAGCCATAAACGGTGGCATGACTTTCAGTAAACAATATGTTAGACAGGTTACTGGGCTACTTCGTAGACTAAGTGCCACGCAAGTGGGCACGCGTGCGATGAAGAAGCTGAAGTAGGCGAGGTAAAGTGTGAAGCGTTGAAGCGCTTCTTGAGATGTTCACGCGAGAGGGAAAGTGGGGGACAATCTTGTTATTCTGAACCTCGAGAAGGGTCGTTTTTTATGTACTTTACAAGTACTAGAATGTTCTGTCTGCTTCGTAAGAAAGTGGCCATTGCCAAAACATAAAACGCCGGATACAAAGTCATCGGCACCTGATTTGCCTACGAAGGTAAAACACGCGGTCACGTTACTTCAAGACATACCGAAATATGATCACCTTGATCGTAAGTACTTCGCGCGGAAGTAAGAACGTCATAGAATATTGTAGAAGCTTCAAGGGTACACTATATAAGTACAAATGTCAGTTTGTAAGCCTTTTTCAAACGAAATCACAAGCAAAATGGTCATGAATACAATACCATATCTGAGACACAGATCACGAACGCGTCGGGGACAAGCCCCGCCGAGGGCTCCAAAAATTCGGCCTTTGAGGTGAGTATTAACTCGCCTCGGGCTGCCAGAATGCCCTCACACCCCCTCACGCGCGACAAGGCGCAATCCCAGGAGGTTGCTGTGAAACCGCACCTTCCACTTCGGAAGTGCTTTAGTTAGTATATCTGCCACCATCTCGTCAGTTGGGCAGTATACAGTTTTAATCGCACCGGTCTTCACGATGTGTCGAATGAAATGATAACGTATGTCGATATGTTTAGTTCTAGCGTGGTAGTTATCGTCGTCGATGAGCCTAAGCGCTGCTTGATTATCGCAATACAATGTCGTCGGCATCGTCATTGAGGGGAAGAGCTCTTGGACGAGTTTTCGAATCCATAGAGCCTCCTTTGAGGCGTGAGTAGTTGCGACGTATTCAGCCTCCGTGGTGGACAGCGTGACAAGTTCCTGCTTTCGGGAACTCCAGGATACCGCGCCCGCGTCGAGAATAAAAGCGTGCCCAGATATCGCATGTCGATGTTCTTGTGCCGCGCCGTCCGCGTCCGTGTATCCCACTAGATCATGACGCTCACCGCCGTAGGTTAGCTCTAAGTTGCGTGTGCCGGAAAGATACCTGAGGACACGCTTAACAGCGGTCCAGTGAAGTTCTCCCGGGTTTTGAAGGAATTGCGAGAGCATTGAAACGGCGAAGGTGATGTCCGGATGTGTCGCAACAGAAGCATACATCAGTGATCCTATTGCTTCACGATAAGGCACCGCTTTCATTCGTTCGACCTCGGTGGGCGTCGTGGGACAATCGCTTTGGGAGTAGATCACTCCCGGAACTATGGGTGTGCCATATGTCTTCGCGTCTTCTAGTCCGAAACGCTTTGTGATGGCATCGATGTATGAACGCTGGGAAAGTGATATCGTGTGTTGTTCTCGGTCGCGCGTGATTTTGATCCCTAGGAGCCAGCTAACTGGCCCTAGATCTGTAAGCTCGTACTTCAAGTTGAGCTTGTGTTTGTACGCGTCGATGAGTGATTTGCTGCTTCCGGTCATAGTGCAATCGTCCACATGTACGACGAGGATGAGGATGTCGAGGTTATGTCGCATGTAGAATACACCAGGGTCTGCCTGGGTGACCTGGAAGCCAAGATTAGCGAGCGCACATACAAGTGCATCGTACCACTTTCGTCCAGCTTGTTTGAGCCCATAGAGCGATTTCTTGAGACGCTTCACCGAATCCACCCCCTGACCCTCATAACCGGGTGGTTCTTGCATGTAGATCTGCTCATCTGCATCTAGCTCGCCGTTAAGGTATGCCCCGTTGAAATCGAACGAGTCGATTTCCCAGTCAAAACGCGCAGCTAGTGCCAGAATGAGACGGAAACTACTTAGCTTAGCCACCGGTGAGAAGGTGTCATAGTAGTCCTCCCCGTAGACTTGAGTGAATCCGCGCGCGACTAGTCTTGCCTTGTACTTGTCGACGCTGCCGTCCGACTTGCGCTTGATGCGATAGACCCACTTGGAGCCTACCACGTTTCGTCCTGCCGGCCTCGGAACAGTGGTCCATGTGCCAGCACGCTCCAGCGTCGCGATTTCTTTATCCATAGCCGCTTTCCACAGCGGCCAGTCTGAGCGTGAACGCGCCTCGCTGAGCGTCTTTGGATCGCCTTGTACCTCTTGTACTGCGCTGGCGACCATCTCGGATTCTTGGTGAACTAAGTCTTCAGCCATTGTAACGTCTGGCAGAGACTCTTCTTCATAATTGGGGTGTGTGCCGCGGAATAAAGACATTCCGCCGGGCATGTCGCGTTTCTGAGTCGAGGTCCCAGTAGCCGTCTTCTGCGCGATGCGCTGCGATCGTCGCGTTGGTTCGCTCGGCGCCTTGGGTTTCTTTGGTGCGCCAGGCGGCTGCGCTGGTGATTTACTTTTCAGTTGACTTGCTA
>QFDX01001501.1:0-13815 GCA_003315875.1 Lactifluus piperatus
CGACGAGGGCGACACCACCACGCGACGAGGAGGACACCACCCGATGAGGAGGACACCACGCGACGAGGAGGACACAGCGACGAGGAGGACACACCCGACGAGGGCGACACCACCACGCGACGAGGAGGACACCACGCGACGAGGGCACACCACCACGCGACGAGGAGGGCACCACGCGACGAGGGCGACACAACAAGGTAGTCCAACCCCTGTTAGCAGGGTGAGTGGGAGGGAGGGAGACAATGAGAGCGAGGGAGACAGCGAGAGTGAGGGGGACAGTGAGAGCGAGGGGGGGACGGCGAGTGCGAGGGGAGACAACGAGTGCGAGAGCGAGAGTGGAGGGGGACAGCGAGAGCGGGTATAACCACATAATTTGTAATACAATTACTATAATAAATTTTCTTTCTCCCATTTTGAAATCTGTGTGAAAATGGAAATTTATATGTTGGAAAAAGAAAAACATTGAAGGTGCAAATATGGTACAATACATAGATTGGCCTATACTACCTAATGCTATGTAGTGCTAGAAAGACATGGACCTCGCTATGGGTGCTATGGGTGCTATGGGCGCTACATAGTGCTACATAGCACTATGGAGCAACAACTGGTTTTGCTGATGCATAGTGAGGGAGGTGGACAGAGTGGGAAGCGGATGGTCTTGTTACTGGGAAGTCAAACTTACAGTAGTGTCACATGTCAAAAGTCAACTGTGGGAGTCGTCCAAACATGACACAACTTTCCAATTTGGCCATCAACTTGGAGAAAATTTCCCTTGTAAGTTGTAACATAAGTAACATGCTTTTTTTTGCACGTAGGTGACCACATAGGGTCCTGCCAGGTACATCCCTTTTTCCTTCTTCTCTCATTCCAACTCACACCACCAGGATGAGCCCTTGAAGCGGCTACAACTGGGGTGGCTCCCTACCAGTGAATGGCCGACCACCCACGATCACTCACGCCCTTGTGCCCCCCCCACCCTTGCGCCATTGCCCTCGATGCCGAAGGGGGGGGGTGTCTTTCTCCATCGGCCCTTGGCCCCCTCCCTCCCTCTCACCCCTACCACCTCAGGCAGCCCCTGTGAGCCAGACGGTGAGCCATCACTTGCCACTATGCAACAGGGGCTCTGAGTTTGGTAGGACCAGGGTGGCGAGATGATGTGACCACCACCACCTCCAAGCGAGGACATGGACACAGATTCAACAAGGATGAGGGCACGGATATGGACCCAGCAAGGATGACAACATGGACAAGGACAAGGACGACGACATAGTGTGGACTCAGCAAGGGCGACAACGTGGACTTAATGAGGACAAGATACGGACAAGGACGATGATATGGTGTTACGGTTCTGAGGGACTGTATGTGCGAAGAGCACCGTTCAATAGTCTTGTATTCTTAATCGGAGAATACCTAGACCAAATCAAACTAGGAATACGATGACTCCTAGAGTGAACCAATAGACAGCGAATTGGATCACAAGGACGACTAAGAGGGCAAGCAGGAATGCCAGCCCTGGGACGTGCCTGGTTAAGGCGGAGTGGGGATGTACAAGCAGAGGAAGAAGGAGGAGGAATATGACAGTTTTCGACTGCCTCCAAACGCACTACAGTGACGCTAGTGAGGGAAGCACTCAGGGAACTGAAGGAAGGTATGAAGGCTCATCACACAACCGACAGATTGACTTCCTTGATCAGCTGCGAGAGGTGGTTCCCTAACGAGTAATTCTGTGGTGTAGAGTCGATTGCAAAAGCAAATTAACTGTGAGTTAATTTACCTCCTCTTCCGACTATAGACGCAGAGGATGACTGGGGATCAGATTCTGAACTAAACTGAAGCTTAGGGCTTCAGTGTCGTACTAGAGAGCTTAAATACACGTGTGAGAATCATGTGCTACTACGCTTTTGACATGTGTTTCTAATAAACACATGCTTCTACAATCACATGGTATCGTACAAGGGCGTCATCAACCTGCCTGGACGGTCCTACTTGTCCCACCGGCTAGGTTAGTCCACCCAAACATAGGTAAATATGTACAAGTCTCGGTCCATGTCAGAACGTGACATATGGCATGGACTCAGCAAGGGTGACGACATGGATGTGGACTCAGTAGGATGAGGACGAGGATGTGGATGTGGACAAGGATGACGATGCAGACATGGACTCAATGAGGATGAGGACGAGGATGTGGACAATGATGATGATGCAGATGCAGACTCAGTAAGGACGAAGATGCAGACAAGGATGACAACACAGAACGGACTCAGTGAGGGCAGGGACAGCAATAAAATAAACATTCAAGACTAATGAAGAAACATACAGAAGGGGCCTCAATCATTGATGGAATGGGAAGGCTCAGAGAAGGTAAAAGGTCATAGAAGGTGCCAGAGGGTACTATCAAGTGTATGGCAACGCGTTGAGGCATTCTTTGATGGAATATGCTAGAAATGAGCAAATAGGTCAGGAAGATAAGGTATTATGCTCTCCTGTTGTAGCTAAGCAATTGAGACGGAAATGATGGACGCGCAAGGGAAACAGTACAATGTATGAGGAAAGAAAAAGTTGAAGTAACCTCATCCAGATATGGTAATTGCCTGGGCCACCTGGGCCGATGTCAGGAAATGACCTCTGAGTGGTCAATTTTATGTTCTTAGGAACCATTTCATACCATTTGTGGCATTTGTCAAATTAGTCAAATGTTTTGGCTGGTTTGAAAAATTTAGCAAAGTTTTTGGGTGGTTTGGAAAAGTTTGGCAAATATTTGGCAAATTAGGAGGGGAGGTTTTTCCTGATGAGGGTGTGAGAGTGATAACGAAGCCTTCATGGCCACCACCCAGTACAAGAAGAAGAAGTGCAACATTGAATGTCACAACTGCCATAAGAAAGGGCATATCAAAGCTGAGTGCTGGGCAAGAGGTGGAGGCAAAGAAGGGCAAGGGCCAAGGAAGAGCAGTGCAGCAAGAGGCAGCATGACAGCAGTGACTGACATTGAGGCATGGGCACTCATGGATGAGTGCACAGACACAGAAAGCCAAGCAAGCCAATGGACCAAAGAGAGTGAGACAGGATACTGGGCTGAAGACAGTGGGGATGAGGATGAGGTGTGGGCAACCCTTGAGGAGGTGGAGTCTGATGAAGAAGACAAGCTAGCAGCTGCAGCAGGCAGATTGTGTACCTCCACAGTCAAAGTGGAGCTGTATGACTCTGGAGTGTCCCACCATATGACCCCCTCATGCAATAAGTTCATCACCTACAGATCCATCAAGCCCCGAGCCATAGCCACCACCAACAGCCAAGTCTTCTATGTGATCAGTGTCAGGGACATGGAGATTGACATTCCGAATGACAGATTGTCCACCAGGGTAGTGCTTCAAGACACCCTGCACATGCTGGACATGGGGCTGACAATCGTATTGATCAGCCAGATACTTAAGGCCAGGTGCACAGTCTTATTTGAAGGCAACTCTTGTTACATCAAAAATAAAAAAGGCAAAGTTATTGGGAAGATCCCCAGGAGCACCAATGGGCTATTCAAGGTCAAGCACCAGGTCATGGCAGCATCTGCGGAAGAAAATGTCAGCATTCCCATGCTCCACTGCAGGTTGGGGCACATATCGCCTGACGCAATCCGCTCCCTCATCTGCCACAATGTCATTGACAGTGTGAAAATAATAGATGATGACTTCACTTCCTGCAACTCATGCGACTATGCAAAGACCACCTGCAAGAGTAAGATGGACAATAGTGATGCTGCTGCCAGGGCCCTCATCCTCACATCAGCACTGCCATCCTCGCACTCGCAATGGTGTGGCCCTCGTCCTCATGGTGCTGCTACCGGGGCCTTTGTCCTTGTGCCGGTGCTGGCGTCCTCACGCTTGCAATGGCGTGGCCCTCGTCTTTGTGGTGCTGCTGCCGGGCCCTCGTCCTCGCATTGGCACTGGCATCCTCACAATGCTGCTGGTGTGGATCTAGTCCTCATGCCTGCACTGACATCCTCATGCTCGTGATGGGGTGGCCCTTGTCCTTGTGGTGCTGCTGCTGGGGCCTTCATCCTTGCACCAGTGCTGGCGTCCTCGTGCTTGCGATGGTGTGACCCTCATCCTTGTGCCGGTGCTGGCGTCCTCACGCTCACGATGGCATGGCCCTCGTCTTCATGGTGCTACTGCCGGGCCCTTGTCCTCGCATCAGCACTGGCATCCTCGCGATGCTGCTGGTGTGGATCTCTGCCTGCACTGATGTCCTCATGCTCGTGATGGGGTGGCCCTCGTCCTCATGGTGCTGCTGCCGGGGCCTTTGTCCTTGTGCCGGTGCTGGCATCCTCACACTCATGATGGCGTGGCCCTCGTCTTCGTGGTGCTGCTGCCAGGCCCTCATCCTCGCGATGCTGCTGGTGCAGATCTCATCCTCGTGCCTGTGCTGATGTCCTCGTGCTTGTGATGGGGTGGCCCTTGTCCTCATGGTGCTGCTGCCAGGGCCTTCATCCTCATGCCGGCGCTGGCGTCCTCGTGCTTGCGATGGCATGACCCTCGTTTTCATGGTGCTGCTGCCGGGGCCCTTGTCCTTGCGATGCTGATGACATGGCCCTTGCCCTTGCATCGGCGCTGCTGTCCTCACCCTTGCAATGGTGTGGCCCTTGTCCTCATGATGCGGCTGGCTTGGCCCTTGTCCTCACAATGCTGATGGTGTGGTCTTTGTCCTTGCACTTGCGATGGTGTGGCCCCATTTTCGTGGTGCTGCTGCCGGGGCCCTCGTCCTCGCGATGCTGATGACATGGCCCTTGCCCTCGCAATGGTGTGGCCCTCGTCCTTGTGATGTGGCTGGCTTGGCCCTTGTCCTCGTGATGCTGATGGTGTGGTCTTCGTCCTTGTGCTCGCGATGGCGTGGCCCTCATCTTTGTGGTGCTGCTGCCGGGGCCCTCGTCCTCATGATGCTGATGACATGGCCCTTGCCCTCGCATCAGCACTGCTGTCCTCGCGCTCGTGATGGTGTGGCCCTCATCCTCATGATGTGGCTGGTTTGGCCCTTGTCCTCGCAATGCTGATGGTGTGGCCTTCGTCCTCATGCTTGTGATGGCATGGCCCTTTTCTTCGTGGTGCTGCTGCCAGGGCCCTCATCCTCATGATGCAGCTGGCTTGGCCCTTGTCCTCATGATGCTGATGGTGTGGCCCTCGTCCTTGCGTTGGTGCTGCTGTCCTCACACTCGCGATGGCGTGGCCCTTGTCTTTGTGATGTGGGCATTGTCCTCGTGCCGCTGGTGCCACCGTCCTTGCGCTGCTATGTATGTGAAGATTAATGATGAGGGTGGGTACTTACCCCATGGGCATGCTACCCGGGCCTCCTCGCACTCCCTTGGGGCCTCTTAACCCCAATCAACCCCCTCACATCCCATTTGGATGGGGAGGAGGGGGTGAATAAAAAGTAACTGAAAAGAAAAATATGTTAGTATAATGAACTAAAGAAAACGCACGAGTGGCTATCTTTCAGCCACACAGTTTGCTGCTTGCTGTTGATGGAATGGAAACTGCTTGAGGCCAGAGGGAGTGGTGGTGGTGGGAGGTGACGGTGTTGACAGTCTTTTAACCTGTACACATACCCGTGATAGAAGTTGAAAGTTGGACTTGATTTGTGAGACCAAAAGTCAACTGTGTGAGTCATCCAAACAGGGTCAAACATCCATTCCCACAGCTGACTTTTTTTTTTATTACTAAGTCCTGACTTCTGGTATGGCCAGCACTGCCTCCCACCACCACTGTGGCTGAAAGATAGCCACTCCTTGTGCGTTTTCTTTAGTTCATTATACTAACATATTTTTCTTTTCAGTTACTTTTTATTCACCCCCTCCTCCCTGTCCAAATGGGATGTGAGGGGGTTAATTGGGGTTAAGAGGCCCCAAGGGAGTGTGAGGAGGCCCGAGTAGGGTGCCCGTGGGGTAAGCACCCACCCTCATCATTAATCTTTACATACACAGCAGCGTGAGGACAGCGGCACCAGTGGCGCGAGGACAACGCCCGCATCATGAGAACAAGGGCCATGCCATCGGCATCGCGAGGACAAGGGCCATGCCAGCACCAGCGCGAGGGCCATGCCATTCATCGCAAGGACAAGGGCCAAGCCAGCCGCATCATGAGGATGAAGGCCACCCCATCGTGAGGATGAGGATGAGGGCCACGGCAGCAGCATCACAAGGACGAGGGTGCCACGGCAGCAGCATCATGAGGATGCCAGCACCAATGCAAGGATGAGGGCCCTGGCAGCACCACAAAGATGAGGGCCATGCCAGCAGCATCATGAGGATGAGAATGCCACACCAGCAGCATCGCAAGGATGCCAGCGCCGATGCAAGGATGAGGGCCATGCCATCGGCATCATGAGGACAAGGGCAAGGCCAGCAGCATCATGAGGTCTTAAGCACATCTGTTTCATCTTTGTATCTTACAATTATATCCATGTCTTATCATATTTTATTGTCTTAAATAAATGTCCCTGTCTTAACCAAGAGAATGGTTCTTGACAGGCTTTGTGGTCTTAAGAGTAACTTTGTGTGTCTTAAGCAACTGCAACATCTTAGTGGCTGTCTTAACATGTAGCTTGGTCTTATTCTGTCTTTTGCAATATTTGCTAAGACAAAAATAAGATGAAATTTATGTCTTTGTTGTCTTAACTGTCTTATAAAATGCCTAAGATGACAAAGACATGAAAAGATGGCATTAGGTTTTCCTGATAGGGGTGAATACACTGGGAAAACATTCAGCAAGTTCTTGCAGGAGCAAGGTACAGAGTGGCAGCTCACTACTCATGATACACCACAGCACAATGGGGTTGTGGAGTCACTCAACTGCCAGCTCCTGGAGCACATCCGTGCTATGTTACACCAGTCTGGCCTCCCCAAGACACTATGGGGAGAGGCCCTTCAGCATGCCATCTGGCTCAAGAACTGCTCATCTATGTGGGCCATTGGGAACACCATGCCATTTGAGCAGCTCTACAAGAACAAGCCAAACCTTGCTGGCATCCTGGAGTGGGGCCAGCAAGTGTGGGTACATAACCACAAGGGGAACTGTCATGTTCTGACACTGACTAAGATGAATTAGTTGTCCCCACATGAGTTGGGAGAGTCTTGGTCAGGTGACTATGTACGATACATGTGATTATAGGAGCATGTGTTTACTAGAAACACATGCTTAGGACAAGGCGACATGTGTTTATTAGAAACACATGTCAAAAGCGTAGCACATGTGATTCTCACACATGTATTTAAGCCCTCTAGTATGATGCTGAAGCCCTAAGCTTCAGCTTAGTTTGAAATCTGATCTCTTGATCGTCCTTTACATCTCAAGTCAATGGAGAAGGGGAATTAACTTCCCATCTAACTCGACTTCATGCTACAGGGTCTATCATTAGGGAACCATCACTTGCAGCTGATCAAGGAGGACAATCTGTCGGTTGTGCGACGAGCCTTCATACCCTTCCTTCAGTTCCCTGCATGCTTCCCTCACTAGTGTCACTGTAGTGCATTTGGAGGCAGTTGAAAACCATCATATTCCTTCCCTTTTTTCCTCTGCTTGTACACCCTCACTCCACCTTAACTAGGCACATCCAAGAGCTGGCATTCTTGCTTGCTCTCCTAGTTGTCCTTGTCATCCAATTCACCATCTATTGGTTCACTCTCAGAGTTATCCTATTCCTAGTTCAGTTTGGCGTTGGTATTCTCCGATTGAGAATACAGTTGGATTGAACAAGTGCACTTCACACATATGGTCCCTCAGAACCATAACAGGAACAAGCTAGAGGTGCACGGGCTGCAGGCCCACTGGGTAGGGTACGACAGTGACAGCCTGCACATGCACTGCATCTATTGGCTGGAGAAGTGCTCCATCTCAGTGGAGTGCAATGTAAAGTTTATTTCAAGTTCAGTGACGATTTACACTCAGTCTCCAGGCCGTGAGACAAACACCACTGGGGGTACAAGTTCCACTCAGCCACTTTTGGTTCAATCCACTGGCAATGTGCCTGCAGTGCTTGGGCCATCTGAACCCCTGAACGGAAGCAGTGGAGAAGACCCACAGCAGGCAGAGGAGTTGCTGCTGCCCTTGCCATCACCACCACCACCACCACCACCGCCGTGTCAGCAGAAGTCAAAGCTGAGTGCCCCACCAGAAGGAGTATGATGCTCGAGCTGAATACCAAAGCCATCAGATTACCTGCAATGCCTTGAGAGGGGCGAAGGGACTGCCAACAGACACATCCCCAACTTGAAGTGGATGCACCCCAACATTCAAGAACAGTTGTCATCGCCCGACCAGTCATTCAGCATGGTGCCGGATGACACCGTGGCAGCAGGCATCGATTATGCCTACCAGGCCAACTTGGAAGATGTTGTTGCAGCAGCCATACAGGACACCGAAGGAGACCCAAAGTCCCTCGACAAGGCGTGATCACATGCCGACTGGGAATCCTGGAAGAAGGCCATGGACACCAAGATTGACACGCTGCAGTGCACGGGCACCTGGGAGACCATGCCATGTCCTGCAGGCAAGAACATTGTAGGATGCAAGTGGGTCTATCAGCTCAAGAGGAAGGTGGATGGTACTGTCAATAAATACAAGGCGTGGCTGGTAGCCTGCAGTTTCATGCAAATTTATGGGGTCGATTACTTCAACACATTCTTGCCCATGGCCAAGCTGGTCAGCCTGCATGCGATCCTCGTGATCACAGCTTGATTTGACTGGGAGATTGAAACCTTTGACTTCAACGGGGCATACCTCAATGGAGAGCTAGGAGAGGACGAAGAAATTTATATGCAGGAGCTGCCCAGGTACACTGAGGGCAAGGGCCAGGTCAAGCGACTCCAGAAGTCGCTCTACAGACTGAAGCAGGCCAGGCACAAATGGTATGACGCCCTCACCCATATCCTTGCTGACCTGGGCCTGCATGTTAGCCAAGCAGACCCAGGAGTATTCTGCACACAGATTGGGGAGCACACCCTCATTCTTGCTGTGCACATCAATGACTGCGTGATCACCGGGAGCTTGCTGGAGCTCAACACCAAGTACGCGCTCACTGACCTGGGGCCAATTCACTGGCTGCTAGGCATCAAGATTGTCTGTGATTGTTCAGCGTGGACAATCTCATTATCTCAGTCATTGTACATCAATTCCATCCTCGCATGCTTCAATCTGGCCAACACAAAGGCACAGAGCACCCTGATGGTGCCAAACGCGACTTACTCAAAGGAGGACAGCCCCGTGGATGTGTCCCATGCTGCATGGATGAAGAAGGTACTGTACAGGGAGGCTATCGGCAGCCTCATGTACTGTATGCCTCTGTTGCCACTTGCCCCAACATTACATTTGTGATTTCAGTTTTATCTCAGTTTCTTGACAATCCAGGGGAGGCTCACTGGGACATGGTCAAGCATGTATTCCATTATCTGGCAGGCATGAAGGACCTGCAGCTCACTTATGGAGGCAATCAGCATGATCTCATTGGGTACATGGATGCGGACGGGGCCTCACAGCCCCACAGGCATGCCATCTCAGGGCATGCATTTCTCATTGATGGCAGGGCCATTTCTTGGAGTTCCTGCAAGCAGGAGATTGTCACACTCTCCACAGCTGAGGCCAAATATGTCATGGCAATGCATGCAGCCAAGGAGATGATTTGGCTATGCCGCCTCATCAGGGAACTATTCCCCAGTTCACTCTCGCTGACCACACTTTTTTGCGATAACCAGGCAGTGCTCAAGCTAGCAATCGACAACAATTACTGTGCAAGAACCAAGCACATCAACATCAGATACCATTTCATTCACCAAGTTATCAGGGGTGAAGACATCGTCATCGTCTACTGTCTGACCAATGACATGACAGCAGACATCCTCACCAAGGCCTTACCAAGTTGGAAGGTCACTGTTACAGTTCAACATTGACCGTTGACCAACTAGGTTGTCAAGTATGTAGCCCAGCTACAATACACCTGTGTTGCATCCAGACAGCTACTATCCAAGGTGGGGTTTCCTCCCTAGGACTTGCCTTAATGTCTTCTTGAGCAATAGACACTTACCAATGTGTTCAGTGGGACCAAAGGTGTTATCGCACACCAATGTAAACGTGAGTGGCTTATTAGGCCAGAGTGATGATGAAGCGTAGAAGAGAAATCTTCCACTGAACACAAGAACCTTTGAGGACGCAGTCTCAAATAGATGAGAGTGATAGTTGATTAGAGTCGAAGACTAGACTGGGGAATAAGTCCTCAGTCTGCCCCAGTATAAATACAGGAAGGCATACTGCCTTACACTACAAGAGAACAAAAACAACAATAAGACCTCTTTGTCTTATTGTTGGCATGAGCACCACTATAATATCCTTTCCTCAGTTCCTTTGTATGCAGGAACTAGAAGAATGGACAGTTATAACCATGTCTCCCAACAATAGAGAACAAACAAGCCTGAGCTGTCCATGACACCTGAGAAGACCATAGGGGTCTTTTACTATTGTACCGTAGATGTAAACCAAGTCCATTATTGTAATGTAACAGAACAATGACAATAACAACAAATGAGGACAGCCCTCTGGAAATGATGGTGCATGATGATACAAGGACAAAAAGAAAAAGAAAGAGGAATAAGAGGTGCATGTGATGTATTCATAACAGTCACACATCACACCATGGAACTTGGGCTACAACGTGCCAGCATTGCACTTGTGGGGGAGTGATGGATTTCGGCCAATGAAGGGGCCATGATCAAGTGCTGCCAGGAGCGGGCTTGCACACAGTGTCATGCAGGGGTGATCTGTTGGCAAGGAGGAGCGCCACAGATCGCGCATATTTGGTTTGGACCATGAGGGTACTTGTGCATTTGATTTTATCTCTTTGATGGCTTTATCTTATTTTATCTTGTTACTTATCTACATAGATTGCTAGAACACGGCATCGCTGTGCCACTGCAATGCCACCACAAACCCACGACAGTGGGCATCAGATCAAGTGTGATAGTGTGGGCCTAGCAGGCATTGGAGCATCAACCAACACCACTACATGATGGCCTACATTCCCTTTTTCTTTCATTACTTACTGTTTGCTTTGAGTACTTACTTTCTACTTTCCTGTTCTTTACTTAGAGATGCGTGGCGTCAACATTCACCATCTATATCCTTAGGGTATAGACTACAAAGATAGGTACATTATCTTGTAGATAAAAGGCCAAGGCAACCACCCTTGACTAGCATCCAAAAGATCTTCTCCTCCTCTCATCTCTTATGTGACATGTGGTTCGATCTTCCTCTGCCTCATATAAAAATTCCAGATCATTCCTTATTGTATGTAAACTAAGCTGTGATATTAGTCAAAGTCTACTAATCAAGCCACAAATTTTAAATTAAAATAGTCTGATAATCCTGGGAAATAATTGGCCACTCATTATCAGACTATTTTTATTTTAAAAATTGTTGCTTGATTAGTAGACTTCAACTAATATCACAGCTTAGTTTACAACATTAAGAAATGATTGGAGTTCCACCAACCAACCCTCTTTGGTTCTTTACCACTGCCATCATCATTTTTTTTCACAATGTCTTCCTGCTCCCACTCCCCTTCCCCTACTGCCCAAAGGCTTGCTGACCTCCTAGGAGGCCCAGCAAGCCAGAGGGAGCTCAGGGTGGTGAGGGCATCAAGTTCTCAGCAACCACAGAAGCCCACTCCCTCTGTGGATGATCTCCCCTTCCAACTTTGAAGTGGTTCTTTTGTGCTAAATCATAATAAATATGAAGTTTCTGAAGGCCTGCTGCTGCTGCTTGCCACAGGTGTGATTGTGATGGGAGGGTAGTGTTGTTGAGGTTTCCTTTGAGAGATTTCTTCATGCCCTCATACAGTGGGATGGCCCATGGCAAGTTGGGTGTGCCAGCTCAGGACATCATTTTTGTAACATGAGTAAAACGAGTTCCGACGCTTCTTGCTTTCTTACCACCACCATCATCGGATTTTCCCACGATGGCCCCTAGGTTTCAAACCCCCTTTGATGAACACCTCGCCCGCCTTGAGGCATCCGCTGCGCAAGCAGCTGGACTGCCCCACGATGCTGCGTTGCTCGCTTCATACCCGTACGCTGACTTCCCCCAGTGCGCTGAGCGATCGGCTTGGCCCACCCTAGCTGAGAGTAAAGCGCACCAGGCGGCTCTGGCAGCCCATCCCTTGGCTCCTACTTCTCCTCCTGACACCATCATGCAGCTGGACGAGCCTGGCACCAATTCCCCCGAGTTTTTACCTACCCAGGTTTTCACGGGGACCCCCATTCCCAAGCCCACCCAAACCCCCGCCATGGATACTTTGGCCAGGGGGGCCGAACCCTCGCTGGAGGGCTACTTCCCGCCTGGGAAGAAGCTCCCAAAGAAGAGGGCGCTTACTGAGCACACGGAACTTTCCGTGTTTGACATCCTCAACATCTTCCGACGCCGCTGGTTCCTGTCCAAGGACCACCTCAGGGCCCAGGCCCTCTCGGCCCAGAAAGCCGAGGACGGAAAAATTTTTTGGGTCGAGTTTGCTCCCCATTTCCATGCTCACCTGGTCAAGTGCGCCGTTGCACTGGTACCTCGCCCTGTTCTGGCGGTGAAAAAGGTGATGTTCGTGTATATCTTAGAGCTTCTCAATGAGGAGGGCCCCCAAGCTTTCTTCGATCTCACCAAGGGCGACCGGCGGGCAACCGCTGCCCAGAAGGAGAAGAAGCGACTTGCAAGGAAGAGGAATCGCGCATTGAGGCGAGATTGGCGCAAAGCGGCTGAAGAAGCTGTGGAGCGCTCCTCACAACCCGCGTGTACGTACTGCGGACATAAGTTTGCGGCATGGAAAGCGGCGAAGAGACACCGATGCCCTCTGGCCAAAGGGGCTAGCCGAGGAACGGGGACAAGGAACGAGGTCGTGAGAACCGCCCTCCCCCCAAACCCGAGCGTGCCAGGCCCATCCAACCCCCCTGCTCCCCCTGACATCTCACCCGCTACTTTTAAACCCAGCAAGAAGCGGAAGCAACCCGTCGCTCCTACCTCTGCCCGCGAGGCCGCGCTTGCGCGGCACCCCGTGGACACGTTCGACTCCGAGTTTGTTTCTTCCACTCCTGCATTCGCAACGACGGTCGCGGAAGGCCGCCGATCGGAGAGACTAAACACCTCGAAGAAAAGGCGCACCCGCAAGGGGATTATTAAATCAGTAGCTAAATAGTGTATATTGTCGTTGGTACGCGGTTTGACGCGGCATGGGGCATTCCCCCAAACCCGCTATATAAATTATTTCAAAAAAAAAAAAAAAAACATGAGTAAAAACCTATGATGTGAGATATAAGTAATTCTGCAAGTTGTAGCGATAAAACTTACACTAAGCATATCAGTCAGTTGCTGTATGATTTTCCACTTGTTAGGTGAGAGCTGAAGGTTTGCAAGATCATCTTGATTAAAAACCCACTTATTGATGGCCTGCAAGTTGAGCATTATGATATACTCAAACGCAGAAAAAAGTCACTGACAATAACCAACTGGTGGCTACCACTTTTTTCATATAACTGTGGCAGTTGCCTGCAGAGTCTTGTACACAGGTCCATGCTTTTTATGAAAAGAGATTTCATTTATTTACCTGGTATCTTTCATTCTCATAAAGCCTGCAGTTTTTTTCATTAGGTGTAAGCAAGTCTATAAATCAATTTCATTGCAATTTTCATTATGTATCTCAGGGGATTTCATTCCTATTTTCATTGGTTGTCTCTGGGACTTTCATTAGGAATTTTCATTAGGTTCTTTAGAGAATTTCATTACTATTTTCATTTGGTGTCTCAGA
>QFDX01001502.1:0-17108 GCA_003315875.1 Lactifluus piperatus
TGACACTGTCTACCCATTTTTATATGGTCCAGTGATAAGTATTGCGACAAGGCAGCGTAGACCTGAGCGTCTGAAAGCGTCTTGACGGTCCAACCGCCATCGCGGCGCGGATGGAAGGATCGAAAGCATTCTCAAAGGCTTTTATGATGCGGCACGCCATACCGACCGCCACCTTCCGAGTATTCACGTCATCTCAAGTTGACCAGGCGGTCGAATACGTCAAGACATGTGGCCACAGAGTCGTTCTAAAAGCGAGCGGGCTCGCATCGGGTAAAGGCGTCCTCATTCCTGAGACGATCGAAGATGCCATAGCAGGCTTGAGGGAAATCTTGGTCTCACGCGCCTTTGCCAGTGGGGCCGCCGGTGCGTCAGCCCTTTTTGTCCTCCCCTCTAAAACCTCGTCGCGCGAACGAATCTCTGATCATAAAAAAAAGGCGACGAGGTTGTCATCGAAGAGTTGCTCGTCGGACCAGAGATCTCCGTCCTTGCATTCTCCGATGGATACACCATCGTTCTGTTGCCAGCTGCGCAAGATCACAAACGGATCGGCGAGGGCGATACGGGGCTTAATACAGGAATGGGTGCATATGCCCCAGCGGTGGCGACTCCTGCTATCATGGACCGGATCAAGCGTGAAACGCTGAAACCAACGATTGACGGGATGCGAAGAGAAGGCGCCGGTTTTGCTGCCACTCCTCCCCATGCGTGCTCAACATGCTCAAGTGTCGACTGTGCCCAGGCACTGACTTCAGCAACTGGGGCGATTACAAGTGCCATTGCGACACGGTCGAGGCACACCCCGCAAAAATATCCTTCTGCAACCACTTTGGGGACTTTTTTGCGCGCGGGGATGCGCTGAAGCTGCACTGCGAGAAGCGGCCTGGGGAGTGCATCGACGTCACAGCGGACGTCGCCAACCGGAAATGCATCGAGACCAATTGGGTCCACAAGGAGTTTGAGGCAAGACTCGAGGTTTATTTGAGGTCCGGCAAGGATCCTGGGACGCCGTTTTCATTGATCATCAAGGCGATGTTCCCAGAGTCGTCCAAGAAGGGCAGCAGAGAGCAGAGCCGACTTGCGGTCGCGCGCAAGTCGAAATCTGGACGTTAGTAGAGTTGGTTCCTTACATTTTGTTTATTCTTCCTTTTTTTTCTTGCCGGTCCTACTGCGATGCGAGTAACTAGCAGTGTTGCGCCACGGACGATCTGTCTGTTCTGTCTACTTTGTAGTGTTCTGTCTCGCCTTGTCTCCTTTGCCCAGCTCCATTATATACATCGCAGAGTTTCTCGCCCGGCTTTAACCAGTGTCCCGATTGCACCGTGTTTCCCCCACTTCCGAGCAACCCTTACCCAACGGCTGCTGAAAACCCTGGATATGAACCGCGGAGGCCGATTGCAGGTGAAAAAAAGAGGAGGGGAACCGATACAGAAACCAACAATCGATGGGTTTCAGCCGAATCGAATAAGTTTATAAGGCCCACATTGACTTGGTGTGGCGGGCTTTTTCTTGCCACGCTGCCGCATTGTAAGTAAATCAAGTGCGCACCAGACCACCGAGGACTACCTGTATCGGAGGAAAAAGTTCTTTTTTCCTAATCCCAATCAACCTGTTTACAGGTTCGTCTTATCACTTTTATTAGAAGCTGTTATATTTATTATTCTATCACTGACGAAGTAAGCCACGTTTTAGGGGGTCCTTGTGGCCGCCGAGTGAGAGGTATGGTCGTTTGACTGAGTGAGGCTGGTCCTGAGGATCTGACCGGGGGGATAGCGTGAAGCCAGAGATGGTGCGTGGAAGGACAAATTGGGCAACACAGGTGCAAGAAAGTTGTATGCCTCACTCGTGCTAGACCAAGGACTCAAGGTACGTACCCGACCAGATACCGTTGTCTGCATTTACACATAAAACGTTAATGCTGATTTGTGGGCCCAGCCGACCTTGCTTCCACTGCTCAACAATCCGACCCCGGAACAGGCGTTTCTCTAGGGAACGAGCAGCGCGCCGACCACGACCCGCGCAGTATCTTCCATAACCCGTCGAAGCGTCCGCGCCGCCAGTCGCAGGGCTCATCATCCTTCTCACTACCGGCGGTCAAGTGTGCACCCGTAGAGGTGGAGAGCGGCGGCTTGGTCACGACCACACTGAGTGCACGGATGGGCCTACTAGTGGGCAAGCGGGCAGAGTGCGGGCAGGTCCGCTGACGGCGCCAATGACCGGGAGAACTCCGAGCTCGAAGGGGCAGACACAACACAAGGTTTTGCAGAATTTCTTCAAGAGTCTGGGAAGGTGGCACAGACAGATCCGAGGACACCGGGTGGTGGTGGGACAAGCACGAGTAGATAAATAGATGGAAGGAGTGGGATGGAGGACAGATAGGGTAGATTGTACGCTATATGTGTGAGTCGAGACTGGTCATTTCGTTATCATGGCATTGTCCGGTTCACTCTCTGCAAGAAGCAATCAGGATGAACTGAAGCCGCCGTATGTCTCTGTCCTCCCTCGGCAATTCTAGTCATTTTTGCCTAAAAAGTGAACCCGACTGCTGCAGTGTCTCCGACCTCCTTGAGCTTCGCAAATTTCACCGCGCACAGCAAAGCATTGATGCATCCAAGTTGACAAAGGGAGACGGCAAGAAGAGGCGAAGACGTAAACTTGACGATAATAGCGGTATCAAGGGGGCGCTGCTAATAATAGTAGTGTACGGGTAACGGGCCCTCGCAATCTTATCTTATCTAATATTTCGCTCGCCATGAAGATTGCTGCGATACGGTTGCTCCGACGGCACCATGGCCCTTCGTATCTTGATACTTGGTGGTGGAGGCAGGGAGCACGCATTGGTATGGAAACTGCAACAATCGGCCCTCGTGGATCGCATCTTCGTCTGCCCAGGCAATGGTGGTACCGAGCTGTCAGGCAAAGTATCCAATGTAAATGTGCCCGATCCAACTTTTCAAAACCTATCCCAATGGGCCGTAGCGAATGATGTGAGCGCACATTGAAATCCCTTCCATTTAATGGCGCTGAAGCAACAGTTTCGAGGTCAATCTCGTCATTCCAGGCCCAGAGCAACCCCTGGTGGACGGCGTCGAATCATATTTCCGCAGAGGTGTCCCTCCACACATCCTCTCCGCCTCTTAAGGTTTAACACCACGTATATGTCATAGTTGGAATCCCTCTATTCGGTCCAACCGCCCTCGCGGCGCGGATGGAAGGATCGAAAGCATTCTCAAAGGCTTTTATGATGCGGCACGCCATACCGACTGCCACCTTCCGAGTATTCACGTCATCTCAAGTTGACCAGGCGATCGAATACGTCAAGACATGTGGCCACAGGGTCGTTCTAAAAGCGAGCGGGCTCGCATCGGGTAAAGGCGTCCTCATTCCTGAGACGATCGAAGATGCCATAGCAGGCTTGAGGGAAATCTTGGTCTCACGCGCCTTTGGGGCCGCCGGTGCGTCAGCTCTTTTGTCCTCCCCTCTAAAACCTCGTAGCGCGAACGAATCTCTGATCATAAAAAAAAGGCGACGAGGCTGTCATCGAAGAGTTGCTCGTCGGACCAGAGATCTCTGTCCTTGCGTTCTCCGATGGATACACCATCGTTCCGTTGCCAGCTGCGCAAGATCACAAACGGATCGGCGAGGGCGATACGGGGCTTAATACAGGCGGTATGGGTGCATATGCCCCAGCGCCAGTGGCGACTCCTGCTATCATGGACCGGATCATGCGTGAAACACTGAAACCAACGATTGACGGGATGCGAAGAGAAGGTGCCGATTTTGCTGCCTCTCCTCCCATTCTTGTTCTCTTTTTTTGTCTAGCTAAATTCTGGATTAGGCTATCCCTTCGTCGGTCTCCTGTTTACAGGCTTTATGTTGACGGAATCGGGGCCAAAGGTACTCGAATATAACGTCCGTTTCGGAGACCCGGAGACGCAGGCGTTGGTGTTACTCCTCAGCGAGGAGACTGATCTAGCGACAATAATTCTGGTGCAAATCTTTTGCCTTTTTATCCAACTCATAATTGGTTGCTTACGCTCGTGTAGGCATGCGTTGAACGCCGATTGGACTCTGTGGCAGTAACTACCCGCCCGGGCTCTGCCGTCTCTGTCGTGTTAGCTTCTTCGGGGTACCCCGGCAGCTTTGCAAAACAGAAAACCATCACCACCGGAGATATTCCTTCTGGTACGTCAACGCAAAATTCTTTTTTTTTTCCGCCGCAGAACGTTGAAGGTCTTCCCAGATGTGGTTGTCTTCCATGCAGGGACCGTCAAAGTAGGCAATCTCGTTCAAACATCAGGTGGCCGCGTCGTTGCCGTGTCGGCCTATGCTCCATCGTTGCAAGAGGCCCTAAACCGGGCGTATGAAGGTGTGGGGCAAGTAAACTTTGAAGGGAAAGTGTATCGCCGGGACATCGGACATCGGTACGTCCTTCAGATGGCCCTCACACAACACCGTCGCTGAAAGAAAAAATCGTAAAATTGTGAAGAGGGCTGAAGGCGCCCGCTGCCACACCCACAGCTCCTGGCCTCACTTATGCACAGGCAGGGGTCTCTATCGATGCAGGAAACGCACTTGTTGAAGCGATTAAACCTTATGTGCGCTCAACGCACCGTCCGGGTGCAGATGCCGAAATAGGAGGATTTGGAGGTGTCTTTGACCTCAAAGCAGCAGGCTACACTGACCCGTTACTCGTGAGCGGCACAGACGGCGTCGGCACAAAACTCCGCATCGCGGTCGACGCGGGCATCCATGATACTGTCGGTACGTGGCGCCCCTTTCCACTCTCATCCGTTTATGAGCTGAGCCGAGCTGAACGCTTGTTGCATAGGTATTGATCTGGTGGCCATGTCCGTGAACGATCTGGTCGTTCAAGGCGCCGAGCCGTTATACTTCCTCGACTACTATGGCTGCGGTAAGCTCGACGTGGCCATTGCTGCCGAGGTGGTGAAAGGCATCGTGATGGGCTGTCAACAAGCGGGTTGTGCCCTCATCGGGGGTGAGACGGCCGAGATGCCAGGGATGTACCAGCGAGGTGCGTGTGTGTTTGTGCGTGCGTGGGCACCTACCGCACGCTCCACCCGCTAGCTTTCAAAACTCTTACTGACCCGTTAATACATACCTACTACTCTAACTGCAGGCGACTACGACCTTGCAGGCTTCGCAGTGGGCGCAGTCGAGCGCGCGCAGCTCCTCCCACGGGACGACATCACCCTAGGTGACGTCCTCATCGGCTTACCATCCACAGGCCTCCACTCCAACGGCTTCTCACTCGTCCGCGCCGTCCTCGCGCGCGCCATCAACACCACGACGACGACGACGTCATCATCATCAACGTCATCCTCCTCTACCCAGCCCCTTCTTTCTTATTCCGCCCCCTGTCCTTGGGACGCCAACACGACTCTCGGCCATGCATTACTCACCCCAACTGCTATCTACGCGCGCCAAGTTCTCCCCGCGGCGCGCGCAGGCCTGATCAAGGCCATGGCGCATATCACTGGTGGCGGGTTCGTGGACAACGTACCTCGTGTGCTGCCCAAATCGCTCGGCGCGCGTATCGACGTTCAGAGGTGGTCGTTGCCAGCTGTGTTCCGCTGGCTCATGCGCGCGGGGGATATCTCCCCGGACGAAATGGTGCGCACGTTTAATTGTGGGATTGGATTGGTGCTCGTCGTGGCGCGGGATAAGGTCGGCGCTGTTATGCAGTCGCTCGGAGATGCGGGCCAGAAAGAAGTTTTCATTGTCGGGGAAGTTGTGGAATCGTCAGGGGTTGAGATTTTGAATGCTGAGCTGTGGAAGGAATAAAGAGAGGCGAGACGAGGCGAAAGAAGATTCACTGCTGAATTGAATTGAATTGAATTGAATCCAAACTTGTGTAGTATCCACCGTACAAGAGTCAACAAAACATGAGCACTGATATATCGATAATTGGTACAGAGGATGCGAAAATGGCCTCACAGAAGAAACGCATAGCATACAACAAGTACTGTACAGGGTAAAAATTCAGACAAATACAAGCCTGTCACGGAGAAGTGCCCTCATCGCCAAACCTGCCACTTATCCCCATTCCACTCCACGAACCGGTAGGGGTAGTAGAATCGGTGTCCTGACCACTGCTATCGTTCTTCCCGCTCTTGTCTTCGCTGCCTTCGCTGCGCGTATCATAACGCCCTCCAGGCTCGAAGAAACCTGCGCCTAACCTCCCTGCACTTGCTGTCGCTCCATTTGATACGCTCTTCCCAAAGCTATCAAACGCGCCTAGGAGAGCGTCTAGGCCACCACCGCCCATCCCGCCCATGCCTCCCAAGCGGCCACCACCAAGGCGGCCATCCGAGCCGGGTCCACCCATACCAAGGCTGCCCAATCCTGGGCTGGTCGTACCTGGGCGGCCTGAACCACCATTTGGTGTACGGTCACTCATGTTCGGGCTACCTGGTCCTGGGCTTGGGCTACTCCCAAGGCTATCAAACGCACCCAGGAGAGCGTCTAGGCCACCACCACCCATCCCGCCCATGCCTCCCAAGCGACCACCGCCAAGGCGACTATCCGCGCCGGGTCCACCCATACCAAGGTTGCCTAATCCTGGGCTGGTCGTACCTGGGCGGCCTGAACCACCATTTGGTGTGCGCCCACTCATGTTCGGGCTACCTGGTCCCGGGCTGCCCAGATTGCGGGCACCAATGCCACCACCCCCTACTATACCGCCAAGCAAGTTACTCAAGTCACCAGAGCGAAGCAAGTTTTCCAATAGAGGGCCGGCATTTCCCAATTCGGCGAGACCACGCTTTGCTGACATCTTTACTCCAGGGCTGAAGATCTCCTCATCGGCCTGTGGACGTCCGAGGCTGCTCAGATCGAATGGGAGGTTGACTTCCCTCCCTTTACCCTTGTCGATTCGTGGCGTGGAATCGTTCGCCTCTGCGGGGGCAACGACCTCTTTCGATTTTCCCTTGTCAACACTTAGCAAAGAGTTGCTCGCTGACGCCGAGGATGTAGACCCGCTGCTCGATCTTGGGGGGATGGTACTTGGATCAATCCAATAACTCGTCTCCTTCCTGAATTCCGACTCGTTCTCGTTCCGTCCCTGCTGCTGAGTCTTGCCACTTCTACGTACTAAAGGTTGATCCTGTCCCACTTCTGCGCTACTGTTGAATCATCCAATATAGTGGCCTAATAGAAGTGACTCACCCTGAAGACGTTCCAGTTCCTGGTACCAAGGAGCAGCCTCAGCCTGTTTATCTATTTCCGTGGCTCGGTATACAACATCCAGGAGCAGCCTGCGGAGGTGAGGATTGTATTGTCCTTCGGCAGTACCCTTTCGTTCATGCTGCACTTGGACAGCTTGTTTTGCGTATTCGAGTGCATCGTCGGCCCGTTCAGTACAGGCAAGACAGGATGACGCGAGTGAAAGCGAGAATATAAAGTCAAGCGCATACTTCTCCTTCCCTCCTGATTCGTCGGAATATGCTTCTCGGAAGTAGTGAACCGATTCTTCAGCAAAAGTGGCTGCTTCACGATTCTTGTCGAGTTCGAGCATGCGGTCTGCATACAGATAGAGCGCATCGCCGAGGCCAGGGGCATCTAAGGGGGTGACTTGGCGGAAAACGGTGACAGCGGTATCGGCAATGCGGAGTTCTTCATTAAGTATATTCCTATCGTTACCTTTCTGACGGAACTTTGCGAGGTTGAAGAGACTCCAGGCCAAACTTCGTGCAGTGGGACCAGGGGCGATTATTTTCAGGGCCTGCCAGAGCTCGACTGCGTCTTGAAGTGTCGAGAACGAATCACCCTTGCGATTCGCCTCGGAGAGGTGATGGGCATGGGTGTCAAGGGCATGCGCAAGGAAGAGGGAAAAGCAGGATCGCCCGACGGAGAGTGTGCGGAGGACGGTGATGGCTTCAGCACTGACAGGGCATGCGGTCTCATTCTGTCCCAATGAAGCCAATATTTTTGATTTGGTAAGAAGTCCGCAAGCCAAAACTGTCTGCGAGTCCGCATCCGACCACCTGCGAGAAACTTCGATCACTTCTTCAATTGTGGACAATGCCAGGTCGTCGTCAGCTCCGCTGCGCGTGATAGAGAGGCAAAGCCGGCAAAGCAAGGAAATATGTGGCATATCCAGCTGTGAATCATCATCCAACTCGAGCAGCAGTTCGAATGCCACAGCTGAACCTTCGTCCTTCAGCCCAAACGTGCAGAGTAATACAGCGTGATTGAGTAAGGCGTAGACCACTTCGGGGACGGGGACACCTTTTGAGTCCCTATGTTCCTTGCAAAGCGTCACCGCCCTCTCTGCTGCGCCTATTGATTCGTCATTCTGCTTGAGGTCACATAGGATATTGGCTCGCAAAGATAGCACCGACGCGAGACCGAGGCGACAGGTGTCCGGAGCTAGAGCGTATAGACTCTCGACAGCCTCTAATGCGAAACCGGATATGGTCAACGCATGTGCGCTTAGACCCAAGTCGCTGAATGCTTGGGCGAGCTCAGAGAGCTTAGCCGCAATTCCGGTGTCATCGTTTCCACGAATACGAGCCTCGAAGTCATCTAAGCAGTCCATGGCGGTTGTAAATGCAATAGGCCTATCCCTTTGAAGATTTCCTGTGGGATAATAAAGTGTGGACTCTGGAACTCCTAAATAGCCAATAGGGGAGGCAAAGTCCGCAGCAGAGAATGAAGCGCAGGACATGAGTATGCGCACGCCGATGCGGCGAAGCGAAACGGTATCGGGCGGATCTCTCTGGGAAATCAGATATGAATGTGTGGACTTTCAACTTTAGATTATGACCAAGGTTGCGTACCAGATCCAAGTGAGACACCCTCCGAAGTCTGTCTTCGACAAATTGTTCTAACTGTTGTTTCATGTCGAGCAGAGAGGGAAGCCAACGACTAAAGGAGTGTTTTGGGGTTGGGGCAGATGGACCTGCATGTTGCTCAGGGTTGCAGTCTGTGATATATACGATAGGTTGCTCTGCTACATTGAGGGTGCGTTCCTGAGGTTCATCATACGAGGTAACAGGTGATGGGTGGAAAGGTGAGCATTCGGTGATCGAGGGGCGTCGATCTGGTACGTCAGGCTCTGGGGTAGCTATTTCATAAGGGGTTTCCTGCGCCTCTACGTGTTCCTGGTGCTCCAAGGTAGCTTGTGTTGTGATGACGGGTACAGGCGGTTCTTGCGCCGACCCCCCATCCTGCAGCTCAGCAGATTCAGATACAATGTCCGCAACTCGGACGGGATCAACCGGGCGGTAAGGAATAGATGGCAAGGACTAAATGTCGCCTGTCAGCCACTGGTTGGAACATGTAGAGAAATATGATGATTACCCTAACGGCACCCTCCAGAGCTTCAATCTTCCCGTACAGTTCGTCAAGCTGACATCGCATCCGTTTCAGGTGGGCCCATGCAGGCCATGCAAAGCTCGCCAAGAGGAAGGTGAAGAAGATCGTGGAAAACACGTCCTCAGAAGATCGACGGATCCACATGAAGAAAGCTATTTCAACGCATCTGGGTGATGGGCATTAGGTGATGTTGTATGTCGCGAGAGGGTTCAGTTTGCTTACACCACAACGAGAATTGGGGTCAGTTGATGTCGCTCCACTGGAACCAACTTTCCAAGAATTGATAAGACATCCGAGATTGAGCGCTGAAGTTCATCGGAGGGTTGGACGATGGGACTGAAGAATGATACGGATGTCGAAGACTCTCTGGACGAAGGGCCGTAGTAGATTGCGTCGGGCGATCCTTGGAGTGTGAGCAGGCTATCCGGATCAGGATCAGAAGAGGCGAACTTCTCTCCAGGGATTCCATTCTAAAAAAGGGAACAGCAATAGTCAATCAAAGTGCCTTCTCGCAGTCTCATTGGCTTACCTGGTCTTGCGGTAGTTGGCTTGTGATAGACGGTGAACTTGACATGTCCGCCTTTATGGGTGGAAAAGAAGATACATAGAGGTGTAGGTGGGCTCACATCAAATGCTTTTAAGCAGAGTAAAAGCGGTGCTCCGCCCGGTCACGTTGCAATACGCCACTAACCCACGCCTGACAATACTTGAAATCTGGAAACGTTTCCAGCGATTGCGCGCATGTGCGTAAAACGGATTTAAGTAGCAAATAGTTTGGCACCTCGGCTAGAAGCCAGCCACGCAACTTTCGCGGGCGCAAAAGCAGGACCTAGATTTCGAAGTTGTATATCGTCCTGTACATTAAACATGCGGATGCCAGGATTCGGCCCCATAGCCGGATCTTCTCATTGACTGGTCCGGGACAACTCGGGAAAAGATCTTCCTCAGGCTTTGAAATCCATTAGTATTAGCAGGATTAAAAGAGTTTGGTGCGCCACTGAAAAAACGAACCCAGCATACTATCAGATCTCCACTCGGTCTATCTGCGTGCGAACGGCGCTTCAAGGGGCGAGGGGAGTGGATAAGAAGCCATCTCTGATGGAGTGACAGCAGGTAAAAGGCAGGCTTTCACCTGACACTGCCAATGGCACTTTGACAGCAGTGCCACGCCAGCGCTTGAGTGGTACATAATGACGCGAAAAAACAACCATATATCGATTTGATTGGGCCAACTTGTCATCCAAGCATTACATGATCAAAATTTCTGGGAACGAACAAGGAAGATAGACATCTAGGACTTTTGTTTGACTTTGACTTTCAAGTTGGGCCAAATGGCTATTGCGACTTGCCACAATGACTACATCGCTTGTTTTACATCGCCCTGAGCCCACCGCCTCCTTCTATGATAACAGCCTTTTTCTCGAAGCAGGCAAAAAAAAAAATGCGACCCCTTGCTCAGCCCTGCTCCTTCCTCGGCATCGCTTGCCTTTACGCCTGTTGGGATCTTTCTTACCGTGCTGCTGCGGACTCATAGCCTCTCTTCACCCTTGATTGCCTTAAATCACAACCCTCACATACTGTACATACATGTATGGCTGCCTGCACTTTCCAATGCAGTTCCACTGCTCCGCATATATGCATACCTTGCAGCCATGCACTGCCAGTCTGCCAGTGGTTCTTCAGCTCAGAGCGCTGCGCCGCAGGCCTCATACCCGTTCTCCAATGAATCGAAGCACGTGTCTTTTCGAACCCTTTGCCCTTCTTTAGTAATACTTCTGATGCATCCGCCCCGCGCATTTACTGGTAGGAGGAAGGTGCCTACGAGGAAGGTGCAGGTGCAATTTGTACTGAGACCCAGCAGCTCGGCCATTCCCGGCTTTTCCGTCCTCGGCGATATCGCGGAGGCTGACATACGACCCTGCTGACCCTCGAACCTCGAGCGTGGGATTGTTAAACAGTGGACAGCCCTGCATTCCATAACATGACGCTTATGGTAGGTACCCTTGCTGTGCTTGCCCAAGGACGGAGAGAGCCCTGGGCTATCGGAGACACTCTGCCTCCTCATCGCCTCATCGCGCAGTACAGAGTGGCTCCCAGACCATATATATCCCGGGTACACTCAGAGCAAACACGATTGTAGGAAGGAAAAATACGTTCCGAGACACGCGAAATGGGATCATCGACCCCTGAAATATAGATTTATTTTTTTTCGTCTCCCGGGACGTCTTGGATGAGAACAAGAGCCTGATGAGAGAGTATCGGGTTTTCGTCGGCCTTCAAGGACTGCTCAAAAGCGCGCAGGGTTGGTCGTAATGTACAGTATACTGTAAGAAAGAAGCGGGCAAGCCGCCAACTGTGTTGGGTTCTAGCCCCTCGTCGTTAAGTCAAGACAAAGCAACCAGCGCGATCTCTACCCTACACTACCGTAGCTACCCTTCCTCTTCCCTCAGCATCGCCTGTCCGTATGGCGATACGTCGCCCACCTTAATCGCCGCACAGCCTAAACTGGTCAATGAGAACAATATCCGTCAAATACAGTATCATAGCCATATCTCCCACTCTTCCGTGGTTGGCTTGATAATGCGATCAAGGGGTCTCATCTCTGCGGCGTTCCCTCATGTCATATCACAATCACAAAACAAATCCCGTTCTTCACGTCTTTACTAATATCTGATCCACTAAGTTATTGTATTGCCACTTTTGGCTTTCACCACGTGCACTTGACGGTAGTCTAGTCTATTCTACAGCGCATGCACCCGGTGTGTACAACAACATTAACATGGGGGCTCGCCGGTCCACCCAATGTGGTGATATTATATTGCACCAACAAAACAAAACCAGAGTTGTGAGTTGGACGATGAGTGTACAACGACGGCCATCCTTGCAGCAGCGCAAGGGTCGATAAAGGCAATGCCAACAACGTGCAGGAAAGGGACGAAGAAACAGTAATAAGGTGTCGTGCCGGTTTGTGTTTATATGTATCGTGACCAGATGAAGATGGAAAGAAAAGACAGAAGTCAAGGGAAAAACTGCACATATCGAGCCTAAACTCTGGAGATCATATATGTGCACCGAGCAGCAGCCAGCACAAAAGAGATGAACAAACGAACAGAAAAGAGAATGAAAGTAAAAGGAGAGCGAGGATCAGACGCATGCAAAATGGGGCGTGGAAAGGAGAGAGGATGCAAGTGGTCCCATCATGCCGGGACGGGCAATATTTAGATACCAGGAGCAGCAGCAAACTGACAAATGAAGAGATAGTGAGACATATAGACATGATGGAGGACGAGCGGCGATCAGGGGGTTGTACGAGCGGATTGTCCAATGGGGACTCGTGGAACGTAAGAAGAAACGCGTATAGCAGTCTAATGCGTGTAGAGAGAAGGAAACGCGATGGGTGCGATCAGTATGGATCTATGCCGAGACAGACACCTCCTTCGAGGTGTCAGGCGTGCCGTTAGCGACAGCGGCGAAGGAGACAGCGAGTTTATGGGGAAGTGCAGGTACAGGCACTGGTGTTGAGGCTGTGGCATCCTGAGGAGCGCTTTTTATATTCTGAAATTCATTATAATTTTTGTTGTCAGTGCGCTGTGATGAGGCCCCAAACTGACTGGGTTTACGTACTTGACCTCCAACAGGTATGAACTGGTCCTGCCCTTCAACAGACCCAGCATCCGATTTTGAAGTATCTTTGCGAACAACGGGAGTCTGTAGTACCTGAGCAGCTGTCGGCCCCGTATGTGCGACGTGCCCATTGACTTGCGGCGGGGTCGACGAACCAAGGACAGGGAACTCATCCGCGTTAGGCACGCGCTGCTTCGATGGAGCGGGTGCTGACTTGGGAGGTCGCGCGTGTACACCATTCACACCACGCGGACCACGCTCAGAAGGGGTCGTGCTACCACTGCTTCCTTGACGAGGGGCATGATTGCCATTCTACGGTTGCATCAAGAAAAAAATGATGCCCAAGGGGAAAAAGGAAGAGTCACGTGAAAACGCCGAAGGAAATCGTGCCGAAAATCAACTTACCTCCGTAATTGACAGATGGGCTAAATTCTCCTCCAGGTTCGCCTGACTATTGCCGTTTAGCGCACTTTGGGGAGACGAGCGGAAACGTCCGCCTCGCCCAACTACGTGACCGTCGGCCAATACATGGGGGAAGCGACATTCATCTCTGCGACGGGGGTGGTACAAAGACCCTCAGCCAAGTGGATGTAGTAAGAACCTGAGATACGCACCCATTTCTGCAGCGGCCGGAGGGGAAGAACAAGCACGGCGGCTTGCGACTGCCGCCAAATGACGGTCTGCGGAAATTCGGACCTCCACTTGCGCGACGGTCACCACGTGGACCGAAGCCTTCCTGAGGAGGCGACTTTTGTACACCATTTTGTTCGGATGCCGGGGGGTAGCGCTGGTGTGCGGCTGGCGGTGGCATAGACGGCGGGTAAGGCGCGGTAGGTGACCGGGGCCCTGGGGGAGAGGCATGTGCTGGAGGCGGGGGTGGGATAGGAAGATGGACGGGAAGTTGGTTAGGGTGCGGGTATGAGGGGGAGACAGGGGACAGGGGACCGTAAGGCCCAGGCGCAGGTACAGGTGCTCCCGAGGAATTGAAAGGAATCTGCACGGGAGGAACGATCTCCGAGGTGTTACGCTGGGGTACAAACTGCGGAGGCGGAGGTGGAATAGGTTGCGTAGCCGACTGCGGAGAGACAGGAGAAAGATGATGAGGAGGGGGACCAGCATTTTGTGGTTGGAACTGGGGAGGGTGTGCAGGAATAGGATAAAAATTAGGGGGGTAAGGAGGTTGATCATAAGGAGAGGGGTATTGAGCAGGGGGGGGCATGGGGCCAGGATAATACGGACCCTGGGGATGGGCAAAAATGCAGGAAGCCCCATAACGACAAGCGGGGAAGTATCTGCACGGGATGAGCCGAGCAATTTCCGGGGGTGGAAGATTTGATACATTGCTGCCTCCTGAGTGGGTAGTTTGATCGTCTGCCGACGGCGGAGACGCCGCAGGAGGGGGAGGGTAGTAAGGAATAGCACCCTCAGGGAGAGGTGGGACTGGCATGCCAGGATAGTATGCGTACGGGCCGGGGTGTGGCATGTAATAGGCCTTGGGAGGGCCCATGTTGGGATCGTGGATGAATCTCGGGTCCTGAGGAGGGGCGTCAGTATTCACCTTGGGAACTGCTGCCGCACGCAGCAGCTCCACGATGGTGGGGTCTGATGTGTACTGCTCTGGGAGGCCATGGGTGGATGTGTGAGCAGGGTTTGCACCTGTATGGAAGTGCATTAGATGAATGTCGAATGTGGGGAGAGGGGTACATGTGGCACACCATGATCCAAAAGCGCCTTGACCACGTCACGGTGGCCATTTTTGACTGCAGCGATGAGAGGGGTCACACCATCCTGGTCTTTAAAAGAAATGAGCAAGGAGATAGGCCATGGGGGAAGCGCGTAAGAGAATATGGGGAGTACGATGAGGAGATGTGTGCCAAAAAAAAAGGTGGAAAAAGGGACAGACCTTTTTCTTCAATATCTAGGGAGGAAGGGTGGGCAAGGATGTCGTTGAGCTTGTTAATGTTGCCGTCTGAACACGCATGGAATAGATCGGAGAGCATTATTTTGAAAGAGAGGGTAAAAGAAAGAAGAGGGAGTGTCAAGCTGTGAGAGAGAGAGTGGGTGGGGTGGTAACTGCTGACACTTGTTAGAGGAGGCGGGTGGACGCGTTGGACCAATCCGGCCGGGCGCTCACAAAAATTTAACTGAGCTGGGAAAGGAAACACAACAGATCAAGATTCGATCTGATCATCTCCTCCTATTAACATACACTCTACAACTACACTACACTATAACTACCCTCCTCAATCCCTAGCTTTTTCATCAGTGCCCGCGCTGGCGCACCACATTTCCTAGGTAGGTCTAGCTCCTTCGCCATTGGTCGTTCCAGTAGCGCCTGGGCCCGTTCGCGCACATTTCGGCCTATGTATTAACACGGCAACTCGGATGGTAAGCGTGTATCATCAGATCTCAACGTCACATACCTTCATATAGCACTTCATACACCTGAATGAAATCCATCCCCTCACATTAGCGTTCTGCTCTTTGGGATGTAGTGCGGGGGCGCAAAGTAGGGAGCTAACGTACCGCATTGGCAAGAGGAGCCGGGACATCAAGATCATCCACAATAGCCTTAAGACCCTTTGCAGTGGTGACGCCCTCTGCGACACTTCCCAGCGTCTGGAGAACCTCTTCTAAGTTTTCCCCCCGTCCCAGTCTGAGTCCAACCGTGTAATTCCGGCTTGTTGATGAACTACACGTCAAAAACAAATCCCCAACTCCCGCCAATGACAGAAACGTAAGCGGATTTGCTCCATATGCCACGCCAATTCGAGTCATTTCGGACAATCCGCGGGTAATTAAACCTACGAAGCGCCGAGGCGTCCTGTGGTCAACGGAGCCGTTCAAATTCCGAAACACATCACGATGACTGACTTGCTCTCGTGTTGTTCTCGAACCCCAATCCCTCCGCCATACCAGCAGCGATCGCATATACGTTCTTAAGAGCGCCTGCTAGCTCAATGCCGATCGGGTCATTCCCCGTGTAACTGCAGATACATTCAGTCAGCACTCATTCGTCTACCTTCCGATCATTCTGAACTATACAGACCAACGGAACCACGGCTGATGAAAGACAAGTGACGCCCTCTCAGCGTGACATTCTGATAGAGAAGCTATCGAGACCATGGTTGGTTGCCGCCTTATTACTGCACAAGAGTGATCTATAAGTGTATTCCCCGTGACTATATTCTGTGTCTCGTACTTTCAGTCGCAAACGATGGTCCAGACTGGGAAAGAAACGGTGATTCAAAATATAAGATTGTGATGACCAGGCAAGTGTTCTGCTCACAAGGAAGGTTGAAACCCTAGCGACCTCTTTTCCGCAGGTATCCGCAATGATCTCGAGTGTCAGCACATTCGTATCAGTTTCAATACCCTTGTTCACAAATATGAGCAAGGGAAGATTCGCGGCATCAAGACTTGGCCGTAATTTTGTCAGCAGTACCCTGGGTCAAGTCGTACATATGCGCTTCTAGTACAATGTATACAAATAAACAAAAATACCTAAGTCCTTGTGTGGGTATTGCGAACAACAAGACATCCATCCTTTTGACAAAGTCCGCGTCTGGAAGGTCAGGTCCCACAGCACAGATGGTGTTCGGGAAGCAATGATCCTTTAGATATTGCGGATTTTTGTGGTGCTGATTGAAATAATCGACAAGGGCCTTTTCACGCGACCACATGAAGACCAGGTGTTCCGAGTCCCCGAGATGGTCCGCGAGACAACTTCCAAAATTTCCAGAACCAAACACGAGGACTTTGCTTTTGGGAGATGGGGAACTAGACGGCATACTGAATGCTTGATTGTATGAGTGGGTGTATTTAGTAGGGATATAGACGGGGTTTGGGGGCGGAAAAAACGATCGTGTGAGCGGAATCCGTGCAACAGTAATTTTATGGGGAAATTGGGGAAGCCTTGATAGAGGCGGAAATCTTAATAGTCTAGTAAGGTGCATGCAGGTGACCTCGTAATCCGACCTCAGCAGGGCCAGGGCCTAGATGTCAGGCAGGCCTGTCAGGTTCAACTGTTGAACCAGAGCTTCAGAGCTTGATTGGCTCGAGCTGGAGACGTCATGTGTCCGCTGTGACTGTCACGGTGCTTAATTAGGGTTGGTTGTGACAATTACGAGGATAAGTCACAGAATCAC
>QFDX01001503.1:0-10216 GCA_003315875.1 Lactifluus piperatus
TCTTTTATTTTTTAGCAAGAACACTGCGATAACGCCACAAACTCGCGATAGGGAGAAACAGATAAAACGCGACGGGATTTACTTGCTTTATGTTTTCCTATCGCTCACTTAGAGACTCGTAGCGTCGACATACACTGTCTATATCCTTAGGAAGACGGAACATATACGCACATTGCGAAGTCGACAGAAAGGTCAGGATGACAACCCAAGACTTGCATCCAAAAACCTTCTCTGCTCTTCTCGTGTGACGCGCGATCGATCTCCTTCTAGCCCCATCAAAATTCTCCATGTACACCGGAAGGACCATGATATGGGGTGACACAGTGCACAGTATGTTCATGTAAGAGAGAGACGGGCTCGAGCGGAGCGGCGAATATAGATAATAAAAAAAACAAGCAAACAAACCGGTTACATGGGATATGATAGTATGAGGGTGGTATAAGGCGCGTGGGTGCTACGTCACTTTATCGTAGTGAAGCGAACAGCGAGAACATCGTCTCTGCACCTCTGTTCAGCTTCTTATTCTTATATTCATCATGTCCGTCAGCGTCATCATCTACAGCTCATGGGACTTCTAGCGTACTCCTTCTGCTCATGTCTGCATTTGGTTCTGGGAAAGTTATTGGGAGTAACGGTTTTATATGTGGCAAGTATGAGACCTGCAAGCAGTTCGATCATCAATTGTCTGTTCATACGAGATGGCTATACATACACACACCTCTCTAGATATGTACGTCATGTCTCTCAGAGCTTGATATGGAGTACGAAACGCGAATGCAAGAGATGGGGACGCGATACGTTGGGGCAATTCATCCGCCCGATCGCAGTTGTCTTGCCGGAGCCCCAAGCGGCCGTTCAGCCTATCAGGGATGTCAGCGAACGAGCAGACGTTCATTAGATAGAAGGATCGTACATGGCAAGTATCGAACATGTGTAGACTAGGAGACAATTCGGATGAACAAGAGAATTAAACAGTACGAGGACGCACGTTGGGGGAGAATGAGATGAAACGGAACGAAAATGAACGTATTTTGTGCTGAGAGCCACTGTAATGAAAAGTTAGCGCACGCACATGCACTTACAGTGAGACAGTACTGACGGAGATCAGTTGAGCTGTTTCAACTATTCTGTAACAGTAAGACATGAACATCAAATCTCGATAGCAACTTCCTCGGGATTAGGACATACCCGGTAAATAGGGCAGATTTTACCGTCCACATAACCAGCGTATTGAGTAATGAATGCATCCTGCCAGTGCGCAAGATCCAGACATTTTAATCTTCTATCACAGAACCGAAACTCTACCTCCCAGTCCCGGCTGCTTTGCTCTTGTTTAGATAGTACAACAGCGGCCCCGTGATAAGCGCATCGGCAATAGGGGCCACAGACATTTCCGTCACTATAAGGCCCTATAGAGACGCCCAAATTAAAAGCAGGAAGTGGGAGGAATGCGATGAAATTTACCATATAATTGTGAAAATCGCTGAGTTTTATTCCAAAGCTTGCAGGAGGGGGAGAGAAATTTAACATGCCAGCTAACATGAGCATCAGAAGTGCAATGACGCACCAGATAACACATGTAGCTGACCATTCAAAGGTCAGAAAGTGGAGAGGATAGACAGAGGAGCGACCCAACATAAACCCATTCCTTCAGATTGGCCAATGAACGTTAGGGAACTGTAACTTGGACCACCGACTGACATAAGCATCAGGAACTGACCTAGTTGTGCGACCGAGAATGCCGTCTACAATGGACATTAGCTACGTCTGAAGGCAAGATGTAAAAACGACTGACGATGATGCCGATAAGGATTTTGTTCCCTTCGCTGACTATGGACAACCTCACGATGAGGGGGAAGCATGCAGTGTAGTGAAGCCAAATGCCTACGATGCCATATGCGGAATGTGAAGAAACTAACCCGTCATCGTCAGCTAATGTAGTCTGCTACAGCACGAAATACCAACCATCGAACTGCGAACCTGGTGATAACCTGTATCGTTAACTAAAGTGAGCCAGATGCTGATAATACATGTAGGCGAGTCTTACTCCGGTTGCAATCTCAAGCTATACGGTGGCACAGACATGTTTAACAATTAGGGTCATGCTTTACGAAGGCGATCGCTCACACTGAGACTCCTAGAAGAACCACCGATCAGGGCAAAATCATCTGATTCAATGCAGAGCGAAACTTACCAAACCGAGGAATCTAATGCGTCTGGGTGATTGAAGTTGAGGATGAGATGATGATAGGTCATGTGACAGGCGAATGCGAGCTGGAACGTGTTCAATATCCTGTATCTCGCTTAGCTTCATGACTGAGTATAACAACCATTTCATGCACACCATAATGTTATGATCTACCAATCAAGGTCAACAAATCGATTATATAGCGTATACCGCTACGCGCGAGGGCATAGGCCCGGGGTGAGAAGACAAATGCTTACTAGTGTTCGCATGCTCGTCCCGTCTTTTATCTCGCTCGTAAAGTACTGGTACACCTGCAAGAACGCGATGCCATATATCCTATGGAATCGAGTTCAAGAAGTCCCAAATCCAGAAAGGGTCGAAATCCACCTACAATGAATCGAGGATGAGACCGATCAAGAGCATCCCCATCGTGTTGCATATGGAACCAGGGCCTGTGTCGGACATTGTAGGAGATATGTACGAGGCGGTTTAGGGTATGTTAGGATGGGGATGAGGGTCCCTTGAAAAGCAGGGTATATAAATACCTCCCTCAGAGCCACACCTACAGCCAAATCAATCAACTCATTAGTCATGCACCCATAGCAAAGATGAACAAGCTGCATAGCTCGCGGGCTCAAAGCCGTCGTCACACGTGCTCAAGAAGTACGTCCTTACATGTACATCTTGAACATGAATTGGAAAAAAAAAGCCGACATTACGGATCATTTGCGAAGCGGTGAAAGAAGGCTAGCTGGTCTTGACTTGGGCGGTGTTCATTTCGTTATAATGCTTCTTGAAGTGTCCGACAAGCAGAGCACGACGAGGGAAGACGTGCCAGTGCAGAAATCACAAAATACTTTGAACGTCGGACGAGTGTGCGGGTGATACAGAATCCAACTCCTTTAGCATGGGCGGATAAGTCACAGAGGAACCACAGCTAGTAGGACCTTATTCGATTCGCGTCACGGAGGAGAGCCGCAGGGACCGCGGACCCAGCAGTGCACTGATGATCATATCATGACCTTGTTGGTTTACGTAAGTTCCATGGAAGCTCATGCACTTATGGGTTGGGTACAGTAGAGCCTGCCAGTGAGGTCGCGTCGGTTAACACACATCAACATCCCATCATCCTTGAGTGGCGCGAAATCACCGGGCCAAGGCCAAGATCAAGCCGCTGTAAGAGCGAGCATCAAACACACAGACTTGCCCATTCATTCAGGCTGCAGACTCAGCAAGTGCCATGCATGACTTCCCATACTACAGAGGCACGAAAGGACGGATTTAACAAGTGCATCATTATTGTAATACTACGGGAAACATGTGCGCGCTAGTGATATTCGGCCAACAAAAAGGCCACGCTTGCATTGGACGGCGCCAAGAGCGCACCTGCGCGGTTTGTCAAGCACAGGTGGTGCGTTGGCATGGAGGAGTGCCACGCATCGAATACGTATGGTTGGACTGCAAAAGGACATCCCCGTTTTTCGTTCATATGCTTGGACGGCTTATCCTCTTTTATTTTGTTAGCAAGAACACCTGCGATAGCGCCACAAACTCGCGATAGGGGGAAACAGATAAAGCGCGACGGGATCTACTTGCTTTGTGTTTTCCTATCGCTCACCTAGAGAGACTCTTAGCGTCGACATACACTCTATATTATTAGGAAGACAGAACTTATAGGTACACTGTGAAGTTGATAAAAAGGTTAGGGTGACGACCCAAGACTTGCAACTTCCTCTGCTCTTCTCGTGTGACATGCCGCGCGATCGATCTTCTCTAGCCCCAAAAAAATTCTCCATGCGCAACCGGAAGGACTATGACTGATATAATATGGGATGACACAGCGCACAGTGTGTTCCAGGTTAGAGAGAGACGGGGCTCGAGCGGAGCGGCAAACATAAATAGTAAAAAAAATAAGTATCGAACCAGTTACATGATATGAATACGGGATAAAGAAGGCGTGGGGGCTACACCACTTTATCGTAGTGAAGCGAACAACGAGAACATCTTCTCCGCACCTCTCTTCAGCTTCTTGTTCTCATATTCATCATGTTCGTCAGCGTCATCACCTGTAGTTCAGGGGCCTTCAGGTGTACTCCTGCTGCTCATTTCCGCATTTGGTTCCGGGAAAGATATTGGGAGTAACGATTTTATATGTGGCAAGTATGAAAACTGCAAGCAGTGAGATCATCAATCTGTCTGCCCTTACGAAATAGACATACATATACACACCTCTCTAGATCTGTACGTCATGTCACTCAGAGCTTGACATGGTGTACGAAACGCGATTGCAAGAGACGCGGATGGGATATATTGGGGTAATCCATCTACTTGATCGTGGCCGCTTTCCCGGAGTCCCGAGCGGCCGTTCAGCCTATCAGGAACGTCAGCGAGCGAGCAGAAATCCATTCAAAGGATCTTACATGGCAAGTATCGAACATGTGTAGACTATGAGACAATTCAGATAAGAAAAAGTTGAAGAGTACGAAGACGCACGTTTCGCGAGAATGAGATGAAATGGAAGTGAAATGAGCGTATTTGGCGCTAAGACCCACTGTCATGAAAAGTTAGGGAACGCCCATCCACTTACAACGAGATGGTGCTGACGGAGATCAGTTGAGCCGCTTCAACTATTCTGTAACATCACGACATGAACATCAAGTCTCGATGCCGAACTCCTCAGGATAAGGACCTACCCAGTAAAAAGGGCCGTTTTCACCGTCCACATAACCAGCCTATTGAGCAATGAATTCATCCTGCCAGTGCGCAGGATTTAGAGATCTTAATCTTCTATCACCGAACCGAAACTCTACCTGCCAGTCCCGCCTGATTTGTTCTTAATTAGATAGTACAAGAACAGCCCCGTGACCAGCGCATCGGCAAGAGTGGCCACCGACATTTGCGAAGTTATAAATCCCTATAGAGATGCCTGAATTAAAAGGAGGTATGACACAAAATTGCGATGGGACTTACCATATGGTTCCGCACCTTGCTCAAATTTACTCCAAAGCTTGGAAAGGGGACAGTTATTTAATTAGCCAGCTACAGTAGCATCAATGATGTAATGACGCACGAGATAACACTTATGACTGATCATTCAGAAGTCAGAAAGTCGATAACATGAACGGAGGAGCGACCCAACATAAAGCCAATCCTTCCGATTGGCCAATTAACGTCAGTAAACTCTCAATTGGACCACAGACTGGCTAAGGGACCGACCTAATTGTGCGAGAGCGAACGCCATCTGCAAAAGACAATAACTACGTCGTCTGACTCAAAAAAGTAACAACGACTGACGATGATGCCGATAAGGACTTTGTTCCCTTCGCTGACTATGGACAATGTCACGATGAGGGGGAAGCATGCAGCGTAGTAAAGTCAAATGCCTACGATGCCATATGCGGAATGCGAATACACTAACCCGTCGTTAGCTAATGTAGTCTGACACAACACGAAATACCAACCATCGAACTATGAACATGGCGATACTCTGAATCGTCAACTAAAGTGAGCCAGGTGCTGACAATACGTACAGGCAAGTCTTACCCCGACTGCCATCTCGAGCTATGCGGTGGCAAAGACATGTTTAACAATTAGGACTATGCCTCACGAAGACGATCGCTCACACTGAGACTCCTAGAAGAACCACAGTTCAGGGTATAATCACCTGATTCAACGCATGCGAAGTTTACCAAACCGAGAACTCTTGAGCCTCTGGGTGAGCGTAGTTGAGGATAAGATAATGATAGGTCATGTGACAGACGAATGCCTGCTGGAACGTGTTCAATATCCTGCATCTTGCTTAGCTTCACGGCTGAGTAGAACAGTCATTTCATGCACACCATAATGCGATGATCTACCAATAAAGGTTAATAAATCGATGATATACCGTTACACGCGAGGGCATAAGGAGAAGGAAGACAAATGCTCACTAGTACTCGCAAACTAGTCCCATCTTTTGCCCCACTCGTAAAGTACTGATACACCTGCAAGAACAGGATGCCGTATAACCTATAGAAATTGGGCTCGAAGGATGCCAAATCAAGAAGCGCTCGAAATACACCTACAATGAATCGAGGATGAGACCGATCAAGACCATCCCCATCGTGTTGGATAAGGTAGGAGCAGGGCCAGTGAGGGACATCGCACTAGGTGATTGAAAATGGGTTGGAATGATTAAAAAAGAGTATTGGAAAACAGGGGATATATATCCCTTTCTTAGGGTCACACTGGCACCTAGCACAGCCAATTCAATCAATCTAGTAGTAGTCATGTCCACATAGCTCCCGGCTTTTGGTCTTCAATCCGGGGCAAAGAGATAAGCACAAGGCCATTGAAATGGATTGGTGTGGGAAATATTTGGAGGGAAGAGTGAGAACCAGCGGATATGAAGCCTTCCCTCAGGGTCATATCTAAAGCAAGATCAACCAATCCGTTCATAAGGATGATACACCCATACTAAAGAGGAGCAGCGTATATAGCTCGCGGGCTCAAGGCCCCCGTCATATTACGTGTTTCAGTTAGGAACAATGTTCTTATATTTTGAGCGTGATTTGGGGAAAGCCGACATTATGGATCACTCACTTGCACGCGGTAAAGAAAAGGCGGCCGATCTTGATTTGGAACGGGCTTGAGCAGTGAACGTTGGAAGAGCACTCATTACGGTGTGATAGGAAATTCCAACTCCTTTCCCATGGGCGAAGTCAAAACATAATAAGCAGAACCACGACCACCCAGCCCATAGATTTTAAGAGTTTATGGGTTTGGAGGGAGCTGAATGGGTCGCGACACGTAAGGGAGCAGTTCTGGTGGACTCTTCCATTTAGTGGATCCCAAGGCTATGGGATGTAAGGGAATATGAATGTTTAGAGTATGACTTGCGAGAAAGTCGACTGTATAACTATTCGACAATTTGGGGGAGAGCGGACGGGGACCTCGGGCTCCGCTGTCACGGTTGCACTGATGGCGTTGGCAGCATGAACCCTAACCATATGAGGTGAAAGCTTGTTTTACGTAAGTTCCAGAAATCTCGGTGCCTCAGTCACAGCCACTTTGCCAGTGGGTTGAATTGAGCCTGCGAGTGAAGTCAATTAACTCACCCACGTCCCATCAACTTTGAGTGACACGAAATAATCAGTCCAAAAGCCGAGATCGACACGCTGCAAGCCGCCGTATGAAAGGACGGATTCATGTCACAAGTGCATCGTTATTGTAATACTACGGGGGCCCGGGAAACATGGGTGCGCTAGTGATATTCGGCCAACGAAAAGGCCACGCTCAGACACGGCGTCACGACGCAAGTAGCACACTGGCACCCGCACGCTGTGTCAAGCACATGCTAGTGCGTTGGCATGGAGGAGTGCCACGCACCGAATATGTATGGTTGGACTGCAAAGGACATCCCCATTTGTTGTTCATTTGCTTGGACTCTTTTTTTTTTAGCAAGAACACTGCGATAACTCGCGATAGGGAGAAACAGATACTAGTAAAGCGCGACGGGATTTACTTGCTTTATGTTTTCCTATCGCTCACTTAGAGACTCGTAGCGTCGACATACACTGTCGATATCCTTAGGAAGACGGAAATTATAGGTACACTGTGAAGTCGATAAAAAGGTCAGGGTGACGACCCAAGACTTGCATACAAAAACTTCCTCTGCTGTTCTCGTGTGACGCACGATCGGTCTCCTTCTAGCCTCATCAAAATTCTCCATGTACACCGGAAGGACCATGATATGGGGTGACACAGTGCACAGTGTGTTCCATGTAAGAGAGAGACGGGTTCGAGCGGAGCAGCGAACATAGATAATAAAAAAATAAGCAAACAAACCGGTTACATGGTATATGATAGTATGAGGATGGTATAAGGAAGGCGCGTGGGTGCTACGTCACTTTATCGTACTGAAGCGAACAGCGAGAACATCTTCTCCCCACCTCTGTTCAGCTTCTTATTCTTATATTCATCATGTCCGTCAGCGTCATCATCTACAGCTCATGGGACTTCTAGCGTACTCCTTCTGCTCGTGTCTGCACTTGGTTCTGGGAAAGATATTGGGAGTAACGGTTTTATATGTGGCAAGTATGAGACCTGCAAGCAGTTCGATCATCAATTGTCTGTTCATACGAGATGTCTATACATACACACACCTCTCTAGATATGTACGTCATGTCTCTCAGAGCTTGATATGGTGTACGAAACGCGAATGCAAGAGATGGGGACGCGATACGTTGGGGCAACTCATCCGCCCGATCGCAGTTTTCTTGCCGGAGCCCCAAGCGGCCGTTCAGCCTATCAGGGATGTCAGCGAGCGAGCAGACGTTCATTAGATAGAAGGATCGTACATTGCAAGTATAGAACATGTGTAGACTAGGAGACAATTCGGATGAGCAAAAACATTAAAAAGTACGAGGACGCACGTTGCGGGAGAATGAGATGAAAGGGAAAGAAAATGAACGTATTTTGTGACAAGACCCACTGTGATGAAAAGTTAGGACACGCGCATGCACTTACAGTGAGACAATACTGACGGAGATCAGTTGAGCTGTTTCAACTATTCTGTAACAGTAAGACATGAACAGATAGCGACTTCCTCGGGATAAGGGCATACCCAGTAAGAAGGGCAGTTTTCACCGTCCACATAACCAGCGTATCGAGTAATGAATCCAGCCTGCCAGTGCGTAAGATTCAGCCATTTTAATCTTCTACCACCGAACCGAAACTCTACCTGCCAGTCCCGGCTGCTTTGCTCTTGTTTAGATAGTACAACAACGGCCCCGTGACGAGCGCATCCGCAATAGGGGCCACAGCCATTTCCGTCGCTATAAGGCCCTATAGAGACGCCCAAATTAAAAGCAGGCAGTAGGAGGAATGCGATGAAATTTACCATATAATTGTGCAAATCGCTGAGTTTTATTCCAAAACTTGGGGAGAAATTTAATATGCCAGCTAACAGGAGCATCAGAAGTGCAATGACGCACCAGATAACACATGTAGCTGATCATTCAAAGGTCAGAAAGTGGAGAAGATAGACAGAGGAGCGACCCAACATAAACCCATTCCTTCAGATTGGCCAGTTAACGTTAGGGGACTGTAACTTGGACCATAAGCATCAGGAACTGACCTAATTGTGCGATCGCGAATGCCATCTACAATGGACATTAGCTACGTCTGAAGGCAAGAAGTAAAAATGACGGACGATGATACAGATAAGGATTTTGTTCCCTTTGCTGACTATGGACAAGCTCACGATGAGGGGGAAGTATGCAGCGTAGTAAAGCCAAATGCTTACGATGCCATATGCGGAACGCGAAGAAACTAACCCATCGTCGTCAGCTAATGAAGTCTGCCATAGCACGAAATACCAACCATCGAACTGCGAACCTGCTGATACCCTGTATCGTTAACTAAATTGAGCCAGATGCTAACAATACATGTAGGCGAGTCTTACTCCGGTTGCAATCTCAAGCTATGCGGTGGCACAGACATGTTTAACAGTTAGGATCATGCTTTACGAAGACGATCGCTCACACTGAGACTCCTAGAAGAACAACCGATCAGGGCACAATCACCTGATTCAATGCAGAGCGAAACTCACCAAACCGAGGAATCTAGAACGCCTGGGTGATTGAAGTTGAGGATGAGATGATGGTAGGTCATGTGACAGACGAATGCGAGCTGGAACGTGTTCAATATCCTGTATCTCGCTTAGCTTCATGACTGAGTATAACAACCATTTCATGCACACCATAATGTTATGATCTACCAATCAAGGTCAACAAATCGATTATATAGCGTGCCGCTACGCGCGAGGGCATAGGGAGAAGAAGACAAATGCTTACTAGTATTCGCATGCTCATCCCGTCTTTTATCTCGCCCGTAAAGTACTGGTACATCTGCAAGAACGCGATGCCATATATCCTATGGAATCGAGTTCAAGAAGTCCCAAATCCAGAAAGGGTCGAAATACACCTACAATGAATCGAGGATGAGACCGATCAAGAGCATCCCCATCGTGTCGCACATGAAACCAGG
>QFDX01001504.1:0-20883 GCA_003315875.1 Lactifluus piperatus
TAACAGTTGACCACAAGCGATGGGGTGTGACTAGAACACCCTACAAGTTCGTTGTAAAGCACGTATGAGAAAAAGCGAGTATTCGGAACGATGATAACCTACAGTCGCGCACAACCGGGATGCACGTGATCCTGTGCGCTGGCTGACTGCGGACTCCCGGGCCGGGATCGTATCTAGTGAGTTTACCCAATGCAGTCCGAGTCGGAACGATCGATACGAGCTATAGGAGTATATCCAACTCACCATCCCTCTATAGGAATGCAAACCGTATTCTTGCCACGTCCTTGTGATTCTCTTGTTCAACCACCTCCGCCGTTACGATGTCGACTATCTTATCGCTTCCTGAAGAGCTCTTAATTGAGATTATGGTCAAAGGGGATCATAGGATGCTTCTGGTCTGCCAGAGGGTGAGGAATAATCGACACTTGTTTCCTCAGACCTGTTTCTTATCTCTGAAGCATTGTAGGTTTGCCGCACATTTAACGCCGTTATCAAGGGTGCTCTCTCGTTGCAGTACATAATTTCCCTAGCAGCGTGCGGCATGCGGGATGGCCTTTCCACCGCTCCCTGTCAGAGAACAGCCGAACGATTCCAGAGGTTGCGCGAGTATGAGGCTGCCTGGAGAGAGGTCGCGTGGTCCGGCGGCGGCGTCATAACGCACAAAGCGGCACGCAATTTCCCCACCGCCATTTCCGGGGGGGTTCTCGCATTTCTTACGCAATCAATCGACCACACGGAAGACTCTGAGGTTGGGGACCGCCTATTCCTTTTGCGCATGCCGTCAAAGCTGCGGGGAGTACCTGGTGATAGCTGGGAGTTGAGCGGTCTCGGCGAGATGTCGAATATTTGCATCGACTCTGCTCAGGACCTCCTGCTTTTCCAGAGGTATGGACTGGTCTCTCCCAATAATGTGAATTATGACGAAAGGTATACAGAGCTTGCAACCTCCACGTCCGAGCGTTGTCATCTGGCAAAGTCCATCCTTCTGTTCTCCATGCCGGCGCGTTTGATATGGGTATGGGTTCGTCAGATATACTAGCCGAAACGCCGGTTGTCTGCTGCAACCACGTTGCAGCTGTTGTGCATGAACACGCCTGGTTGCAGGCTACGCTGACGATCAAAGGGACGGTTATTGTCTGGAACTGGACAACAGGAAATCAAGTGGCGATCATCGTAAGCTCTCCTGTACTGGCAATTATAATTAGTAACATTTTTATCAGCGGCCAGCATTTGCGCGTATCGGACGCGATATCGCCTTTCTCGATGAGACACACCTATTGATCCCAGCTTCAGCATCCGACTCTGCGTTGAACCCAGGACAGGACTATGATCTCATGCTCCTCGCATACGACTTTGAGCCATCGGCCACCGTAATTTCAAACACAGTTGCTACGATTCCATATTGTTTCCATATGGCCCTTCCCGTGCGAACGGGCATCGCCACCTTCCGCCAAGCACATATCAGCGCCAACACTGCGTCATTTTCGTCGCCCGTTGCGCCGTGCCCCCAAGGATGCTTTCATGCAGACCCGAAGGACCGAATCTTTGTGTTGGAAGTGACGGACAACAATTGGATGCAAGGCATGGAGGAGACCGTGGAGCTGTACGCACCTGTACGCACCTTTCTCGCTTATATCGCAGCGCACCCTCCCGCAGCTGCGGCCGCGTCCACACATAACCCCATTCACGTGCCGTGGGAGGCGTGGGGCCCACACGGCGCACACCTCGTACGTACCGCAGACCAGACATACATCATCCGGCGGCCGCGAGCATGTGGCATGCGCGTCCTTGGTGCGTCTTTGAGCAAGAAGTCCGTAGCCATGGCGGACTATCACCCAGGGCGCGTCGCGCGCAGTGCCAACCTGGACGCCGGCGCGCGGGTGCGTGCGCGCGCACTGAACGCGTTTTCGGAGAATAGTCGGGGGACTCAAATGCGACATGCGCCGTTGGTGTGCGCCACAAAGGAGGTACCATTGCCTAAGGAGCTACAGGAGGCATCTGAGAGCCCATGGACGATGTTGTGTGAGGACGCGTTGCTGGCCTTTGAGGTGAGTCGTCACGATTACCAGCGGACCTTACTGATCAACTGAACGGATAATGGGCAGTATGTCCCAGATGGTTTCGAGATTAGCCGGATATTTGCGTACACGTTCTGATTAGTCGTTCATGCGGGGTCATTCGTAATTTCAAAGGCGCTATGACCTGCCAACGTGCCAAATTTCATCATTTTTTTTTACTTTGTCAAGCTAGAATGATTCTGACAGATTTAAGTGCGTGTCGAGATGGTGATAGACGCCCAACTTTGTCTTAGGCGCCCAAAAGGTACCATCTGCGGCATGTCAGACCTGCACATGCATGCATGTGTATCTTTCTCTACACCGAGAGGTTTCCACAACGCCGAATCCCTTTGACCCATAATTCCCTATATCCCACAGATTTTTGGATCACCAAATCAACGCGTCCACCTAAACTGCCCCCTCATAACCCATAGGGTATGTGTGTTAAGAGGGGTTTGACTGTAACATAAATTGGCATCAACCCATTTTATTTTGATCCGACCAGGGGGCGATAGGTACAGGGTTGAACGTTGAGCCGCGGAGGGACGGCGCACGATCATGATGCGCTGTCCTATGTACGCTGAACCTTACAAGGCGTCCGGCATGACGTTTCACCGAACCCATCGAAATCCCATTCAATTAGCCACCCCTGTTTCACAACATTGGTCGGGATATGGGTGAACCAGTGCACTCTGACCACCACTGCAGGAACTCATGCCGAGCGCGCTGGATTTTGGTGGTTACCATGCGTAACTCTGAACTACAATAATGTTCCCGATGCTTGCTGTTGAACACATGTATTAGGGAACCTCAGAATGCACGGTCCGCTGTCCAATCCTAGCTCGAGTACAATATTAACCAGGCAAAAGATGATCATTCTGCAACGCATGTATGCCCTATCCCATGCTCTCCTTTCTGCCAGTCGACAACGATGATGTCAACAACAGAGACTGATGATAAACCATCCCCTCTTAGCCCTAAGATCTGCGTGTTCGACGACTATAGGATGACTAATCAGGTACGCCCGTTGCAAAAACGAGGTGCTTCCCCGCCGTACGGTCCAGTGTTGTACGGGTCAGCCTGACCCAGGGTCAGAGCCGTCGGGTCAGAAGGGTCACGTCGACTGACCTAGAGGGTCAACCGGTCAAGGGTCAAGCGCTCGTCAAGCGAGGGTCAGACCTTTTATGGAAATAGTGATCGAGCTATCGATCGAGGCTCACGCCAACCGCATTGGAGCGTCGTGTATGCAAGTATATAGTTACTAAAGTGTCCCTCGCTCATCCTAATCCTACTATGTCTACTAACAAACACTGGGCTTGGGGGTACTTCTTCACAAACAACCAGCTTTTTCGAAACAACCACTCGTACAAGAACATGTGGTGCCTTGCTTGCCTGAATCAATGCAAGGAACTGCTTCGGCAGTCAGACATCCTCAACACAGCTGTTAGTGGCACAAGTAGTGGCCGTACAGAGACAGATTGGGAGGAACAAGGTAGCACCAGACCTGTTTTTTAACCTCTGAGAGTCACCTATGTATTACAAAATTTATGTAGCCCTAGATAACTGTACGCCAATTGTGGGGAAACCGAGCCAGTCAATGGTACCACACTTGTCAAAATGTGTCTCTGTTGCACCAGATGTCCGAAATCGTGCTTCACAAGAAATAGATGATAAAAGAAACCACCGCGAAAACCTTTCTGTGCTTATTCCTCCCATGCTCGGACGTTCAGTCAGTATGCCTCTTCCTGCCATTGGGACGGCATCAGGTTACCCCTATCCGCATCTTGGCTTGAGCGCATCAGCAACGCCATCGGGATCACCATGCCCGAGCCCACTTCTCTTCTCAGCCCCATTGTTAAATATAGATCGACCACCAAAATGCACTAGAGTCTCAAGCTTTACAAGCCCTGATGATGCTCAAAGTCTTGGGGGAAGAGCGTGGAACTCACCACTACAGCAGGAGTTTGGGGAAGACTTTTGTAAATTGCTTATTGCAATCCGTGCTCCTTGGAACACCGCACACAATCCAGAGGTGCGACTATTTGTCAATAAGTGGATACCAGGTGCAATCATACCTGATCGCCGAACCTTATCGGGGCCGATACTTGATCGAGAGGCAGGAAAGGTTGAGGATAAGCTGAAGCTGAAGTTAAAGGGGCGGAAGGCCACTTTTCAGATGGATGGGTGGAAGAATAAAGCTAAGCAAGCAATCGTCGCAACAATGGTTAGTGTAGACTTTGAGGTATGCGGCACTGCAAGTTCATACATTCCGTATTATTGATAAGATCAAATTATGTCACATGCATAGCCATTTCTAATGCGAACTCATGATGTTTCTGCCCACGCAAAGACCGGTGAAACCCTTCTAGCACTTGTTTTAGAGGACATCAAGTGGATCGAAGAAAAGTTTGGCGTCTTAATCATTGGTGCATGTTCTGATGATGGCGGCAATGCACGCAAAATGCGGCGATTACTTCTTGTGCTCATGCCATGGCTCATCATTATTCTTTGCTGGGCACATCAAATCAATCTCATTGTTGGCGATTATCTATCTCTCAAGTTGCCCTTTCAAGATTGCGTCACAAGTTCTTTGATCGTGATTAAATGGATGAATAACCACAGCCGCGCACTGGGATTATTCCGTCAGGAACAGTTATACACGCATCAAAAATTCTGGGCCCTGATTCTCCCTGTGCTCACTCAATGGACAGCACACTATCTTTCACTTCGGCGACTCCTTACTGTTGAAAAGACTCTGCGGGCTGCTTGGCTTAAACACGGTGACACCATGATTGCAAGTGCTGGCACCAAAAGCGAAGACCAAGCAAAGGCATTGGCAGTACATGGGATAATCAACGATTCTCAGTTCTGGTACCACGTTAAGAAGTAAGCATTATTATGTTGTACAGTATATTCATCAATGCTCATCATTATCAAAGGACTTGCAGTCATCTTGAGCCGCTTGCGATTGCGGCTAATATTACTCAGGCATCAAATACACGGCTCTATCACGTCCTGACCACTCTTGCTAACCTCTATCATATCTATTCTAATCTCAGTCTTGCTGAAGACTTAGAGGTACACAACGGAGTTCTTGCTAGTCTTGAGAAGCGCTGGGCTGCTGCAGATCAAGACCCCTTCATTGCTGCTGTTATTCTCAATCCTTTCCTCCGTGGGGATGTTCTCACACGGCGACATGTTGGCTTGACACCGATCGGGTTGTGTAATATGCTCAAGCGTCTTCACTCTCGTGTTTTTAGAGTGGATGTGGATGCAGATTTTCAAGCCGCGTTTATGGACTACTTCAATATGCGTGAAGAATTTTCTCCAGAGAGCATGGCTCTCATGGACTGGATTGACGCAGCCACAAAGAAAGTAAGTTGTGGCACACTTTGGACATGTGGGCCATAATAAATTTGACACATTCAATTAGGGTCAGGAAGTAAATCCTGTCGAAATCTGGGAAGGAATTGATACACGTGAAGAAACTGGCCGCAACTGTCTCACAAGATTAGCCATCCACGTTCTCAGTATTGTTGCCAACTCAGCTGGCTGCGAACGTGCATTTAGCCACATGGGGCTTGTTCACACCGGTATCCGTAGCAAACTAGGAGTTGAGAAGGTTCGCAAGACAACAATGGTGGGAATGGATATCAAGCGCATACATCTTGAAGCTGGATTGCTCTACAAGAGGGGTAAACGAAGCTTTACCTCTGAGGCTGGGGCACAAGAACCTAATGATGATAGCTCAGAGTTGGTGGCTGATCATCTCGACATTGGTGATCAGGACGATGATCTCCTCAATTTTGATCAATTATCTGAGCGCCTTATTGTGGGCGCAGCTTCTGCTAATGCAGATAAGGATGTAGGCGATGATTTAGATGAGATTGACGAGCTCCCTCCGGCGGTCACTGTGCAGGCCCCAAGTGGTCCCTTGACAATTACTATCCCACCTTTAAACTCGGCAACTTTATCGCCTCAAGCTATTCGCGTGAAGAGAACCTGTATCCCTCTCGAAATCCTCTTTGATTACCCAACTGACAAAGACATGCCTTTGGAGGGAATGAACTCTTTCTGGCGAGGAGGGATTGAGAACTTGGAAAAAGAGATGGAGGCTTATGATATATTAAACGAACGGACTGAGGGGAATTCTCATGGCAACCTTTAGATTCTAACTATGCTTGTAAACTTGAATGTTATCTGATTTATATTATGTGTATTAGGACATTGTACAGCTACGCAATGCTTGGGCCATCTTTGACGCGTGCGGACCTTGACCAGCTTGACCCGTCACATGATTACTTACCAGACCCTTGACCCATCACATGATTTTTCTCCGACCCTTGACCCTTCACGTGACTGGGTCAGTCAGGGTCAGAGCGCTTGACGATGGGTCAGGGTCTGACCCCGTCAGACCCGGGTCATGACAACACTGGCGTGAAGCATCATGATGTCATTCACACAGAAGTAGCATCGAAAGGATTTGGCGTGAAACCCTTGGTGAAACCAGTTTGCCTGATAAGGATCGATCGCGTTGACTCAAGGAGATGCACTGGAAATTCCCGCGCAAGGTTGAGTTGCTCGGCCACTTGCGGTGGGATGGGAAGGGGAAACATCGGACAGCGCGAGCTTGATTAAGCGCGGTGCCATGCAGACGGACTCGGGCTCAGCCGAGCGAGTGGCGCCAAACCCCGTCGTGTCGGAACAACAAAAACCGAACCGTCGACCTGCACAGGAAAAAGGCGGGGAATTGAGAGGGTCTAGCTCGGGCCTGCTCCCAGAGACGAGGAAAGGCTGGAATTAATAAAGCCATAACTTGGGATTTTGGGCAACAAGGTCGCGATCTGCCTTTTGGCCGACATCAGGCTGCCGCGGAACGGTAATGATCATGATACTGTACTGAAGATTAAGAATATATTCATAGCTACTCTCCTCGAGCTCTAGATCTCCGTGCCTGACATAGCATCGAGTCAGAGTCGCTCTTTCGACTGATGTAACGATCTCGTTCATTATGGCCTTTTTAACCAGAAACTCAATTGCAAAAAAAAACACATTCGCACAACTCGGAAATACACGTGGAAGTATATGCACACTGTATGCGTACTGTAGTATGAGTCCTATATTGGCTTTTCGTGTGTGTTCATCAGACACAAAGTAGGACAGGATATATAGGGATGATGGGAATCAGTAACAAAGCTTTGGAATTATCACGATAACCCGGATCACACAAGTATCCACACTCAGACCGCAGGAGGGAAGACACCAAATGCAAGAGCTAGTGACACGTACGGAGCCCTCAGTTAAACCATCTTTGGGTGATGTTTGCCGAGAGGCAGTGTGAAAAGGTCATCTTCCGTGAGCAGTTCAACGAAACCTATGGTACGCGACAATCGCCGTAACAACCCCGAATCCACCACCAATCTTACCAATACTATCGTTCTTCTGGTAATTAGCTACGGACGTATATCAGCCAAGCTCCGGGGAGTAAGCTGAGCACGCATATACTCACAGATAGCAAGCACCAGGAATGTAGTAGTGAGAAAGAACAGCGTAGTCAGACCAAGTGACTTGCGAGAGAGGCTAGGCTGAGTGTGCGAGTGTGCGAGTGAGTCATGGCATGTGGGGAAAGGGACAAGCGACGTACAAGAAGAGGAAAGTAACGATCGTCCAAGAAATAAGATAGATGGTGATAGCATCAACTTCCTTAGCAGGATCAGAGGAGGCCTTGTAAGCGTCCGCAACGCCAGAACCAGGAATCAACAGGGTAGCAAAGGACAGCCAGAAGCCACCGTATGAAGTGAATGCGCCGTTGAGCAAATATTACATCAAAAAATATGATTAAGAAGCGTAAAATTCAGAGAGCGAACCAGTCGCGCCAAAGGTATTGCCGGTGGCAAATTCCCACATGCCAGCCAGGAGCTGGGCAAGCCCACCACAGAAGAGTGCCATTCCGACGACAACGATGGGAGTGTCGATGCTATGTGTATGAAGGTTGTAGAGGGAAAGGATCAGAGTCGTTGACGTGAAGGTGAAAAGCCCGCTATCGAAAAGCATGACAAGTCAGACAGTGGAAAGAAACATGATATGGCTGCTGGGGGAAAGCTCACAGAGGGCCAGGGTTACCGAGCTTTGCACGGCGAGGGGGGAGGGAGTGGGAAGCATCAATATCAGACATTTTAGAAGCCAGTTTTGGTGTGGTTGCGGTGAGCTGGAAAGGAAAGACTTGACGGTAACAACGAGATAGAGAATGGGAGTTGAAAAGAGTGACAGCAGAGCAGAAGAAAACTGGCTTTAGGTCGGAGATGAGTGAATGCGATGGTCGAAGGACTATAAATATAAGGACAGTCAGACATCGGGTGACTAATTGAAATTAATGAATCGATGTGTACCCTCAACTCGCAAAAGATGCGCCACTTTTTTTTAATATGGAACCAGGGTGGCAGATGCGACGGCAGATGATAGGAATTCAAGATGGGATTACGGACTGTGCTGAACCACGTGAATTGGAGAAGCCATGGTGTCGTGTCCCCGAGTGACTAGTAGGTCGACCTACGAGATGATGCTGAGGACGAACTTGATCACAAAGGGATGGAGTGGAGGGTGGAGGGAATGGCGGGAAGTATCCGATTTGGTAGAACTGGGGATAGGCGTGGCATCTTCCCATTGCCGCGTACAGTCTTGTACTGTATACTTACAGAGAGCTCCAGCACGAGACGTTCAAACACTTTGGTGATGATGTAATTCAATTGGCAAGGGTCACGAGACCACAAACCCATCCGGTCGGGCTAAGCCGGGCCGAACGGATGACTACGTACACGTACACCTGCCCGCTTGATGTACTGTGTGAGTTGAATTAGCAAACAGTTTACTGACTGTTCATTTTACTTCTGGTGTGTATATATTCTCCTTTCAAGAAAGAAAAATATCATCCGACCTGTCATTTTCAGTTAAGACACTGCCCTCTCGCATCCGTCTCGTCAAACGTTCTAACACCAGGACGACTGTCAGGTCTCCCCTCCACCGAACGTCTACGCGAAATCCTCTCTAGGTCACTCCGCATATTCCACTTTCAAGATTCAGCGCCAAACTGCCCTTCACCGAAGAATTGTTCTTCCATGTGCCACAATCAGGACGCTTGCGCCGAATCCGATTCCAGGGCTCCGGAGAACGACACCGTGACAAGCAAAGCTGGGGGGAGCAGGATATCTATGACCACCGCAAATCTATTGGTAAGGTTGTTGTAGAGAAAAGATATGTCACGACATCACTGCAAGTTCGACTTCTCCATCGCTACAGAAGTGTCGCATACATGGAGGTATCCCATGCCATGGCACAAAGGTCCGCCGGCGGAATAAGAACAATCCCCAAACAGTAAGCCAGTTACACCAGAGGTCCCGCCCCCACATTCAATTTGGTGACGTGTGCTGTCGTTAAAGCCATCGTGGTTGGCCAGGCCCGAGCCATACCGAGGTTGTGCCAGTGAGGCGGCTTTGCATCACGCTGGGTATACGGCTTGTGATTGTCGTCCACTTCGACAACCACATTGATATCAGATGGGGACACGCTACGTCACTATGATGCATACATGGTCGTGCCTGTCAACGGCCTGAGCATGGGATATGGTAGGGAGGGAGGCGCGTGCTCACGTGTGGGACTCTTGTTAAAGTAGGCGCTACTATAGTAGGGCCACTTTCATCGTACATAGCCACAAAGAAATGATAGGGAAAGTCAGAAACCGCAAATGATGCAAATAGTGTCCGGCACCGACAAGATGAGGGCCGTGGAACCTCTGGACGCACATCACACCTGCCCATTCCTTACCCAACAAACAACTGGCTCCTTGACGTCTAACTACACGATCACACTACCCATTGCCTGAGGCATTCGTAATAGAGGGGACATCCGGTCATCCCCAGATCGCATTTACCTGACATGGACAAGCCAACGATCGGGCCTGCAAGGAGTAATCTGGGTCGCTTGTATTAGACAGAACAGGCTCAATTCTTTCTCTTCAGCATTCGCATGGGAAAGGCTGGATGGAAATCACGGACAGGAGGAGTCTGCGGGGGTGAGGAGCAGGCCAGGAATGAAATAGAAATAGGTGTGATGTATAGGAACTATTCGGCGATTCGCCACTATGATCCTGCTTGTCTTGACCTGTGCGAGTTGAGAATCCTTTACGATAATGCGGTTCGATGTCGCAACACATCTGGCATGTGATCATGCTAGTTCGACATATCACAAGAGGGTTATCATTGTGAGGTAGTAAAAGTAAAATCAACGGGGATTCAGTGCATCACATAATACAGACGCATAGGAGTAGGAAGTATGCCATGTTTAATAGTAACGATGAGGAGAGGAGTCATTACGTATTTGGCGTGCATTGATATATGCATACCAGGCGTCCCGCAACCCAGACCTGGTTGACGAAACAACCTTCGATAAGGAAACGCTGTACAACGCAGGTAACACTGACATCGCCCTGTCTCCAGTGAGCTCTTTCAGAGCAGGTGCTATGTGCGTTTCCAGTTCGTCTCTTATCTTCAACGTCCACACGGCAATAAATGGGCCAAATATCTCCAGCCATTGCGCACGATCCATATCGTCGTCCCAATCCGATGGCTTTAGGATGCCACCACGGATCTCAAGGTGTTCCACATTGGAGACGAATGCATACATCTGGCCACATATCTGCGTTAGACCAGAGAGTTGCCATTCTAACGAGCGGCACGATATCTGGATAGCAAGGGCATCGTCCTCTATCGGCCTATGGTGAAGGCCGAGATGGGCAGTGGAATCGCCGAATGATAGTCTTGCTCTCGTTAATGAGCCAAGCGATTCTGTGCGACCAACATACAAAGCAAGTTGGGGAACGTCAAAATCGAGCTGATTGAAGAAGGATATTCCGACGTAGGAAATGGCAGGAGTGTCAATCCGGGCCACGAGGTCCTCGAAGTACTGGCTGGCTCCGCTGAACTCAAATTCGGTGAGAGCGGAGAGGACAACACGTGTCAACGGAGGGGTACTTCTTCGATCGGGGCGAGAAGCTGAGGATTGGAACCCGATGTAAAGGGACTCGAGCCTGGTCAGTGTAGGCAGCAATATGGCCACCACTTCGGGCGAAACGTATCCGGTATCTGGTATCTTCGAGAGGTGAAGTTGAACAAGGTTGTTGGAAGACCGAAGAAGCCTTGGTAATCCCGGAAATGGAATGCCTTTCAAAGTGACTGACTGAAGACGCGTGGCGGATCCACCCAAGAAGGAGTCAGGAAGCACCGGGGATGGTGCCCGCTCAGTAGATGTAAGGATAAGGTCTGTAAGCTCGGGAAAAGGGCCCTCCGTGACTGTGGCGAGTCGTTCCAAGAAAGAACATGTCAGATTCCTAAGATTGATTTTGCACACGCGATCACAATGCTCGAGTGCAGCAATGATGTTATCGGGGTGTTCCTTCACTTCCGGATCGTCTATGCTGATAAGCAAGCATGGCCAGATATCCAGCATCTTCCTAGCCGGCGTTGTGGCCTTGTATTCAAGTCGCAGATCAAGACGACGTGGGGATGTAAACACGATGTATCGCCATTTTCGACATACGTGCGCCAGCACATGCCACGGCTGAGGGGGGTAGTGGGGCCTTCTGAGCTCCTGCAGATGTAATGAACGATTCCTGTAATGCCTCTCTACCATATGAACAATGGGCACCCTGATTCCATAGAAGTCGAAGATGTCCAGCAGGACATTGTCAGGGAGGGATCCGATTGTCCTGCGTGGGGAAGTATTCAGACCTATACCATCCAGGTCAGCGATTGTCCTAGCAGCAGCCCATCATCCATACCTGGCTCTTCAATAAGAGATTTCTTCCACTGACGCGTAAAACGCCTTTCTGTCATGGGGGGGTCCACAGAGGGATCATATAGTACCAAGAGCGAGTAGGTGTCTGATAATGAACTGTGGCCCGGGGCAAAGCTAATACCTCGTTGGGAGGATGAGTGATTGTCCGTGATGGGCCTCCGGGTGCGACTGCTTCGAGATTGGCAAATACCCATCAGACACTTTTGAGATGGGGCTAGTGAAGTGTATGGACGTACTTGCGAGAACTCATCGATAGTGAAATTGTCAATTCAGCAGAGGAATAATCGAGGACCCGTCGCTCGGGGTAGATATAGAACCAGTGAGGCAGTGCTCATGGTTCTAGTCGAGCTATGGAACGCGCACCGTGACATTAATACCATACCGCCCGCACATGTGTACACCGCACACAGCCCCAATTTGCCTCGTGGAACATGTGTGTTCTTAATACTGCCACAGGAGAAATAAAGTAGTTACGAAAGTGATTCTGGCGGCGGTAGAGCCCAACACCAACCCTGAATACTCGGCGTGAATCCTGGATCGCATTATATGCCGAATAATGTTTAGAGGGTATGTAGTGTGTGCAAAAAAGTACAGTGAAAAATAATATACTTTGTTTTACTAAATTATCAGTAACATGCCATGGGGAATATATTACCTTTTACAACATATTTCTCCTTGTGAAAAACACAGAAAAACAACTGCTTTCTCTCATTAAATATTTGAGCGTTTTCTCAGCAAAGGTAGATTCCCAACCAGTGATAGAACCCAGTAAGGCATTACTCATGGTTCTAGTCGAGTTGGGGTATGCGTGGCATTAATACTATTCAGCCTTGCACACTGCCACACCGCACCAATTCGCCTCGCGGATCAACATGTATATTCTTAACTCCGCCACTGAAGAAGTAGAGTAATCACGAAAACGATTCTGGCGGCAGGAGAACCCAATACCAACTTATGAATCTGTAACAAAGCGATACAAAGACGTTGCGGGAAAGATGAACACTGAGTACGGAGACACTTGCGATGACTGCTGAGCGCTGATCAGCCACGGGGGCAGTTCTCCGAGAGCGCTTGTAGGATAGGCTGCACAGCCATAATTGTTGCCGGATCCAGTTACGGACACGAGGATGAGGCATGTTGTTAATCTCGCAGTGAAATAGCATTCCTCTGGAAAACGGATGTCGACGGTAATTAAGCATGGGTATTGGGACAGTGCTTTAATAACGTTTTGATGTCAAAATCGAGGAAAACAGGGCGAAGAGTGTGCTTGCTGGTGGGTGGGACACTGTAGAAAGTGGGTGAGGTGCAGCATGATGTTTTCAGCTCCTGATGAAGTTTGGGCCGGTTCGCGAAGCGAGAGGGGCGATGTCATAAAGCTAATGTCAATGTGAGGCCGTGTGATCATGCATCGATCATGGCCTGACCTCGAGGTGTTGGGACGATTGTATGGAAGTTGGCACGCGTTAACCGGACGTTAACCAGCTGCGTGGAGCATCATGATGTCATTCACACAGAAGTAGCATCGAAAGGATTTGGCGTGAAACCAGGTTGCCTGATAAGGATCGATCGCGTTGACTCAAGGAGGTGCACCGGAGATTCCCGCGCAATGTTGAGTTGCTCGACCACTTGCGGTGGGATGGGAAGGGGAAAGATCGTACAGCGCGTGTGTGATTATTGTCGCTTTCACGTGATTTGGCGGCTGTGCAAAAACGCTTCTAAAAATGGACGTCTACATTGATCTGCTTGTAACACCCGTAAATCTCAATGAAAAGGCTCGGTCTCAACGGAATCTGACTCGGAAAAACTGTCGGTACAATTATAGGTGTGACCGAGAACACCTTGTTTAGTTTCTGAAAACTCGGTTTTATCCATCCTCGTCCTTGCTATTACCAACTACCTACTGGGTCTGGCTGCTTGTTGTGCGTGCTTGATGACCTCCCAGAGTGTGCGGAACAGGAGTTGGATGAAGATATGTACAGTAATTGGGACCCGGTAAGTCTTGGGCTGTGAACTGCACCGTATATGGCTTATGGCCGTAAACTTACAGGTAAGATACAGATGTCGATGGTCAGAACCCATACCGTAAGGCAAAAGAGAAAGTGTCCGATGGTATGGTACTATGAGTGAGACGCTGTATCAGCATCCAAGACTTTGGACACCTCCGACAGGATAAAAGAGCAGGAAGTGCCAAAGCGGCGAGTCATGCTGAGACGGCTCCCCATCATGTGCCCTCGCCGCGGCCTACTGTTGCAGCTACTTCAACTGTTACCAGTGCAACGACCAAGGCAACTGCGTCCATACTGGACTCCGTCACAGAGGCCCAGACGAGACCGTGACGCCGAACAGCCATCAACCTGACCTACCGTCCTTCAGCTCAGGAATGGCAACTTCTACAGTGGTCAGAGGGTTCTAGATAATACCGTGACTTCGAGCAGGTAGCAGCCTGCCCCACCGTCCCCTGTACTCTCGGCTACAGACTCTCTCCATGCTTTAAGCCCGGCGGTATCGAAACCCCCCGACGCCTGCACCCTCCGAGCAGTGGCTCTGTGTTCGCACTGCCGTACCGCATGTTGTTCGCTGTGGCCACTATGGATACAGTTGCGATCATGACACGTAACAAGCTCGGTACTGCACCATCGTCGTTTTCGATGAAATACATACACCACGTTCAGCAGCAGACACTACAGTTCCAGTCAATCGCACACAACCATTCCGTCCCATTGACGTCCTCATCAGCGCTGACGCCTTCGACAACTCCTGCGTTATCAACCGTCTCTCTTCCTCCGTCCTTGTCGCCTCGCATATCCTCGAAGCGACCTCTGACGCCCATCAAGAGTGTTGTACCGGAAAGTGATGTTCTTCCAGCGTATTCCTGTACGTCGACTCGTAATGACTTATTCTTTTATGATTTTTTTAGGTCATCTTCTATCTACAACAAGGACGACACATGCCCCCCCTTCCTCCCCATCCAAATGGGATGTGAGGGGGTTGTTTGGGCTTAAGGAGGTCTGGTTTGTACAGGTGTGTGTCCTTTTTCTCTTTGGCATTTTTGTACTGACCTCTTTGTGGTTGTAGCTTCGTCGCTTTCCCATTGCTTTCTCCGGCCCCTCTGATGAAGAAGTGGCCTCTGTGCTCGCCTGTGTGCTCAACAGCACATGTCGTGCCTCAAGAACGTCCTTCGATGTCGCTGCGTGGATGGTCTATGCCTGAGCAGGTCAGGGTGTCGGTTTAGCCAGTGGGCCACGGATGACGTCTGCCTGCGTTACGTTGGCATGCACGATGTACCGCACTTGCGGGGCATTCGTGCGTTCATCGTTGCACAGGTTGTAGTCATTCGTCGATGCACGCGTGGTGCGTTCGGATCGCGTGAGGGCGAGCGGTGATGCAGTGACGTCCTATCGTCGCTCGTGCGCGCCAGTGGGGCCCTTCTCGGTACCCCCACCATCCGAACATTGTTCCACAACCCCGCTACGACATCACGCAGGACGGATACGGGCGAAGGGTCCAGTAGGAACAAGGAAGTGTCCATCTTACCAGTGCGTGCAACGACCGCCACCATTCGTGCGCACTGGTTGTAATCATCGCCAGTGCTGCCGGTGTATGCGCTGAGGGAAATTTCGATGGCAGCAGGGTTCGTGATCTCCTCATGGATCGCGCACAGTGGTCCCGCCAGGTCTGTTTTCGGCACTTGTCTCAGAAATCAGGTTCATTGTTTTCTAGGGCTGAGCACCGTGTCCGTATTTACGGCTATACGGGCACCCGTAATACGGTTACGGTCCCCGTACCGTCTAGCCCCGAAGGTCCCATTTGATGGGACAGTTGACGCCACGGTCACCCCCCGTATCACACCGTCAAGTGACGGCCGTATACGGCCGTATTACGGGTGTGTCGTGGGAACTGTGACACGTCTGTGACAGTGGTTGGTCGAGATTCATCGTCGCCATCTTGCCCCACGCTCCCAACGACGACGATCAACGATTGCATCGTTTGGGCCCTAGGTATGTTTTTAATGGCTCTTTCCTTTCCTTTTCAACTAAACAAGATCCTATTTAGGTTATAACTGTGCTACAGATGACGGGTTATACACCCATGCGGCGGGGCCATGCCACTGCTGCGAGGTTGTGTGAGCACCCCCCAACTGCCGCCGCGAGCATCTGCTCGCAATCCCTGGCCCCGATGATGACAACGATGCAATGTCTCATCGTTGCCAGCTCTTATGTTCGAGGAAGCCCGCAATTGCGGGTCTTCTCAGACACAGGAGCTGACAATGACGAGACGAGAGCATCGAGAGGGAGGATCGACAACGATAACGAAGCCTGATCAGCACAGCACCCCCAACCGCTGCTGCGCCCTGACGACAATGACGTGCAACGGGACAAGGGGGAGGGATCGACAACGACAACGAAACCTGATCAGCACCCCCAACCGCCGCCGCAAGCATCTGCTCGCAATCCCTGGCCCAAGTCCTTCGAATCCTGGGCCATCACGCAGCAGCACTGCAAAGTAATCAAGGTACTGTGGCTCCGACCGCAGAGGTGAATACCTAAGCAAGCCTTTCGACGCTCACTTGGCAGCAGCCGGCACGGCTCGCAAACTCACAACCCATGACACTCCGGAGCTCAATGGCGTTGCGGAGCGTCTGAACCGTACCCTCCTGGAGCAAGTACGCGCTTCCTTCACACAAGCGGCCTGCCCAAGTCACTATGGGGCGAAGCGCTGCGGCACGCAACATGACTGAAAAATCGCATTGCCACACGTGCAATTGATGGCAAGACCCCCTTCGAGGCGTTACATGGTCACCCACAAAACCTCTCCAACTTACGCACCTGGGGCTGCCCAGTATGGGTGCATGACCCCGACGGATCGAAGCTGGACGTCCGCGCATGCGAAGGACGCTGGCTTGGCTTCTATGTCGACACGCGTGCGCACCGCATCTACTGGCCCTCCAACAGCCGGATCGGTACTGAACGCGACGTTTATTTTGGGCCGCCAGCACCGCTCAAGGGGGAGGAAGACACGCTGTCTGTACCAACTACGAGTAGCGAGCTGGGTGCCGACACCCCAAACTCGATCACGTCGCCATCCAACATATCGACACCTCCCACCCCTGAGCCCGCACCCCATCAATGGCACCAACTCCACCTCAGGCCACTCCATCAACAGTAATTGGTGAACAGCGTGTTGCCACGCCACGCGCATATTTGGACGTCGACTCATGTCGAGGAGCCTGAGCTCCTTCAAGACAAGTATTTTCTCTTTTCTTTACTTTCTTTTTCAAGTAATGAATTTTTTTTCAGTTTTTCAGGTTATCTACTACCTACAACGATGCACGACACACGACACACGACGCACCCCTCCTTTTCTCCCTGTTTGTCCTGTCGTTTTCCTCGTCCCTCCGGTGAACGTGCGCCTCCTTGTGTGCCTTGTGTGCTCAACAGCAGAGTATTCATCGATATCGCTGCGTGGCTAGCCGACTTTTGCGCAGGTCAGGGAATCGGCTTTGGCCAATGGGCCAATGATGGCGTCTGCCTGCGTTACGCTGGCATGCACGGTGCCCCGCACTTGTGCTCCTTTTTGAAAGCGACAGGTATGTATAGATTCAATCCAGAGGACAGGAAATGGGAGATGAGAACGACGATGGGGGAACAACAACAACAACAACCTGACAAAGGATAGGTCGTGGTAACAGACAATAGAGGGGAGAGCTGCTCTCTCCAACAACGGGTAAGGCTTGAGCTTCAAATATCAGAATTTATGTACAGGAGCCAGCTCATGTCGCAAATCTGACTATCAGTAGAAATAGAACTTGTGCGTGTGCCATGCATACTGTTGAGGATCACGTGCACCCGTTATTGTTTTTTGTTGTCACCAAGACAACGTGTCCTGTCCTTTTTGTTTGTCACGCCTAAGATGCCCCGGCGCAGGACTTCAGCTGATGTGCAATGGATCATTGTACGATTATCTTCTCTGCTTGAAAAGGAAGAGATATCAGTGTATACTGGCATCTCTGTACGAAGCATCGAACGGATCCTCAAGTACTTCAAAAAGCACCACTCTGTCCAGCTGAGCGAACAGGAGAAACGGAGGTATCAAAGGACCCACCTTCGTGACCTTGATGTTGAAGTGGGTCTCCGAGTCGTCACCAAGATTTTTGGTTACTGATTATTATTGTAGTTTATCCTTGGCACAATGCAACAGACTCCCGATATGTATCTCTCAGAACTACGAGAGACCCTGGCTATTTCGTGTGGTGTAAATGTATCTGAAGCTACACTTTGGCGGACTTTGCATAGGGCTGGATTTACCATGAAAAAGGTATGTAACTCTTGGCATTGGCACAGAAAAGGGTTCTATTTACATTGCAACACGTTGATTCAGATCACTCGTGTTGCAATGGAACGCTCCGCAGCAAAGCGCCTCAATTATCTCGCACGCATCGGTGTATACACAGCTGATCAACTAGTCTTTGTTGATGAGAGTTCCGTTGATCGCAGGACAACATATCGGGGTCGAGCATGGTCTATTCGTGGAACAAGTGCCCAGCGAAAGGCATTTTTTGTACGGGGAAGACGGTATGTATCTCATTTACTCATACTTTGGAATGCCTCTGATGTTATTCAGCTTTTCCGTCCTCCCTGCTCTCTCCTTGAATGATGGTATTCTCCATTGTGACGTTGTTGAGGGCTCTTTTTGTACAGAGAGCTTCTCCCGATTCATCGAAAGGGCCCTTGACCACATGCAACCATATCCTAGTCCCAATTCTGTACTCGTCATGGACAACTGTCGCATCCATAGACATCCGATGATTGAGGAAATGATTCGCGCGCGGTGAGTATTTTTTTGTACTAATTTCAAACTTGTCTAAGTCATCTCACAGGGGGATGCGTCTTGAGTACCTTCCACCATATTCACCCGACATGAACCCGATCGAGCTCACATTTTCATACATGAAATATCACTTACGAAGGAATGGGGATTATGTGCGGATGGCAATGACTGAAATGTCAACGTCCGACATTATCCTTTGTCTTCTCAAACCACTATATACAGTCTCAACTCAGGAAGCACATGGTTGGTACGGGCATTGTGGGTATATTTGAATAATGTATAATGCTGCATGTTCTGGGGCAGCGTAGGGGGATGGGGCAGTTGTGGACTTGTGGAGATTGGGCATACAGTGGTAGACTACGTCAAGCACACATGTACCGACTGGACGCAGCCATCACACACAGCTCTATATGAACCACACTCATAAGATGTCCGCCGTAACACTATCTACACGTCGTCTGCCATCCATATTACTCTTTTCACTTACCCCTGTCGTGGCTTGGTTGTCGTAGGTCCCCTCGCATGGGTTAGCCGGGTATGGGTACGGGTCGCGTTGGAGATACCCATTTGAAAACCGTATCCGTGTGATGGTTGCGCGGGTTTCTCAGGAAAACCCCCTCTCCTCTTCCTATCTTCTCGCGCTCACATATTCGAAGAGTTCCAGCTCCTGCACACACCCACAGCCCTCCAGGCCAAACGAATAGCATGGCAGATCGTTATATATCTCAAACTTGTCCGCTCTATTTGGAGGTGCGTCTCATTCATGTCATTGTCCTAGTTGGACTTACTCCTTGCTAGGATCCTCAATACCATCTCTGCAGAGCGAGAAGAGGAAGGATATGACCTCCCCAACTCTGCGTCCCTTGTCAGTGATGGTCAGACCATTGCCTCAGTCCTGACCAACCCAGAAATTCACTGTATGGCCAGTGAGAAGCATGCCGAATACACCGCAGCTCTAAGGCCCATGTTTGAACTCGAGGGAGCTCTCGAGGGTCGCCTGGTGCGTCTGACAACGAATTATTGCTCGCCCTATATGCCTCCAACAGTCTCGTCAATCCAGTACAAACTCCCCGAGGAGGTAGACACCAGTTGCCTCATCTCTCGCATCTGTGAAGAGGCCGACTGCCTTAAAATTCGACACGTGCGCCCACATGGGTCTGGAGCCAGCAGAAAGGACTCGCAGACTGACGAGGCACTGGCAGTCACTAACAGCAGTGGCAAGAAGAAATGCCACAAGGGCAAATGTCATAATTGCAACAAGGAGGGACTGGGCACGCAAGTGCTGTGCACCCAAGCACCATCGCTATCTTCTTGGTGTAAGCCTTTTCTCCCGTGTTGTCCTTCCCGTACTAGACGCACTCATACCTAGATGGTTTCATTGGCATCAACCTCTCCAGTGGCTCGACCCTTCCGACCCTCTACTTCCACGATGACGATTGACGAATCGCATTCTTTCACCTTACCATCAAAGTCATCATCGTCACCCAGTGAGCCGACTGAACGACCTATCCCATTCCGCCATCTCTTGTGGGACAGGCTGTTACTGGAAGGCCCATAACGTCGTGGGGCAGAGAGGACCTCACGCGATTACGTTCCTATGCCTCTCTTCTCCATTCCAATCTCCAGTCTACTTTATATCTGGTCGATCCCTCCAAATCGGACATTGTCTCTGATGATGTGGTCGATGAGATACTTGCTCGGTCGATCTATGCCAACTCTCATTCACCTGTACCGGTACATCGTTGACCGCGCCCCCTGTCTGGTAGTAGCAATCCCCCAAACCCATATTCACAGTATTCGTCTGTTCTACACCATTCAATGCCTATATTACCTTCCACAACAGGCCCCTCATCGCAGGCTCGCGCCGTGCTTTTGCAGTCCTTTGCTAACATCACGCGAGCCACCTGACATGCCGCACAGAACATTCTCTCGCATCTGCTCTTGAAGCCAATCGTGCCACACTTTTCAGATCCTGTAAAGTCCCTTGTGAATGCTAATGGCGACCTCGAGTGGGGCAGCTGGGTGAGAAGGATGGTGTTGGAGAGTTTGAGAGTGCACGCGTGTATCTTGCCCATAGGGTATGTCACGGGTGCGGGTATTCCCGCGGGGTTTCTGTCACGGGTGTGACGGGTTCGGGTGCGGTGTTGGA
>QFDX01001505.1:0-14206 GCA_003315875.1 Lactifluus piperatus
CACTGGGCCATTTGGCCCAATTTTCGGCTTGGCTCAGGCCAAAATGGCCCAGTGGCTCATGAGCCATGGCAACACTAGCTAGAGGGGTAATCATGCTCTGAACATAGAAATAAGTATTCTATCATTAGAACTCATTGAAACTTACAATGCCTAGCTGCAAGCCAGATCACTATTTCTGTGTGTGGGCCAGGTGCTGGTCCTGCATCCATCATGACATCATCAAGGTCATAATCTGGGTCTTCATCTTTGTTGGCAGTTGTTCCAAGCCAAGGCAGGGGAGGCAGCAAATTCCCAGCTGCCTGAAGAGCCATATGGTCAACTATACTTTCAGCAAGCATTCCCTGATCCTGGAAGACAGATTGAATAACTCAGAGCTGTGAGTTTGTCCATGTGATTGATTGTCTTGAGTATCTGAGGCAGTGGCTTGTTGCAGCTTGATTATTGCCAAGGTTCCTTAACAACTGGTATGTGCTTTGCTTCAGTTTGGGAGCTACAGGTGCCATTCAGAGAGCCAAACATCTCTATTGAATTGGCATAGTGTACCAATGCATGTTGCCAGTCATCAGTATTTCTACAGAATACTTGTCAGCACTCATCAGCAATCTTGGGTCTTATTACAGAGTGCTCCAGAGTACTCCATAGCGCTGTAATGCTGTAACATGGGTCTATTATTTCATAGTACTCTGTAATTTCAGTCACATTTATGGAGTGCTCTGTAATGTCATTGGCATATTGTAATTTCATTGGCATTTTGTAATTTCAGTCACTCTCTGGAGTGCTCTGTAATGTCACTGGCATTTTATAATGCTGCATAGCATGTTCCCTTTTTTTGTAATGTTCATTTTCCCGGTGCAGTTTCCATACAATTGTTTAAATATTAGACTATATTGCTCTTACAATCAATTACAGTAAGTACATTATTAAACTACAAATACTAGTCCTCATGCTGCTGCTGCCCTGCCCATCAACCTCGCACCACTGCTGGCGTTGACCCCGCGCTGCTGGTGCTGCCCCAGCCATCATCCTCATCCTCATGCTGCTGCTTCCCTGCCCGTCGACCTCGCGCAGCTGCTGGCGTTGACCTCGCGCCGCTGGTGCTGCCCCAGCTGTCGACCTCGTCCTCGTGTGGCTGCTGCCCTGCCCATCGACCTCGCGCAGCTGCTGGCGTTGACCTCGCGCCGCTGGTGCTGCCCCAGCCGTTGACCTCGACCTCGTGTGGCTGCTGGAGTTGACCTCGCGCTGCCGGTGCTGCGCCAGCCGTCGTCCTCGTCCTCGTGCAGGTGCTGCCCTGCCCGTTGACCTCACGCAGCTGCTGGTGTTGACCTCGCGCTGCTGGCGCTGCGCCAGCCGTCGACCTCGTCCTCGTGGGGCTGCTGCCCTGCCCGTCGACCTTGTGCCGTGCTGGAGTTGACCTTGTGCGGCTGGTGCTGCCCCAGCTGTTGACCTCGCCCTCGTGCTACTGCTGCCTTACCTGTTGACCTCGCGCAGCTGCTGGCGTTGACCTTGCGCTGCTGGTGCTGCCCCAGCTGTCGACCTCGACCTCGTGTGGCTGCTGCCCTGCCCGTCGACCTTGCGCAGCTGCTGGTGTTGACCTCGTGCCGCTGGTGCTGCCCCAGCCGTTGACCTCGTCCTCGTGGGGCTGCTGCCCTACCTGTTGACCTCGCGCCACTGGTGCTGACCCAGCCATCAACCTCATCCTCATGTTGCCCATCGTCCTCGCGCCACTGCTGGCGTTGACCTCACGCTGCTGGTGCTGCCCCAGCTGTCGTCCTTGCCCTTGTGGTGCTGCTGCCTTACCTGTTGACCTCACGCTGCCGGTGCTGCCCCAGCCGCATCCACGTCCTTGTGCTGCTGCTGTCCTACCTGTCGACCTCACACCGCTGGTGCTGCCCCAGCCATCGTCCTCGTCCTCGTGCTGCTGCGCCCTGCCCATCGACCTCACACCACTGTGACGGAGCACGCGCCAACTTGGCACAAGAACGTGACGGCCTGCGCGGAGGTGGCATAGTCGCAGATGAGTGTGTTGCTGAATACGAACGCGATCGCTCCGGCGACTCCGTCTGGGTAGCTGACGAGCATGAGGCGGCACGGTGCCAGGTGATTTGCGTGTTGCAGTTTCTGTACTGTAAGGTTGTTGGTGGTGGTGATGGGGGCGTCGGAGTGGGAAGACGTACCTCAGCAGAGAGCTCGAATGCACGGATCTTGTTCAGCGGGATCAGCATCACCCGCTTCTTGATCCCGACATTGTACAGTTTATCAACTAGTACTGCCACTGCCGTCTTTGCGCTGGTGCTGTCGCGGCCATGGTCCTCGCACCGCTTCCTTGGGGTCACTTAACCCCAAAGAACCCCCTCAAGACAGAAGGGACTGCTCGAATGACGTTTTGGCTCGTCTAAATATGCACGAAGGAATGGGGGGCGGTGAGATATGAACAACATACTGTACACACCATGCAGAACAAGTGCCAGCTGAATGCCAGCATATTTTTTCTGGGACCCTTCCAGATGATACGAAGGTGATGCGATGCGATGTGACGGATGCAACGAGTTTTGCGCCGCGGCCACTGCATGTTGCACCGTGCGATGTTCCTGGAGTAACCTGTCAAGGGCTTCTCGCTGCCCAACCTCGAGAGCACCAGACTGGATTCTGGAATGGTATACGCGCAGCAGCGAGTCGACGTCGTCCATTAACTGGGTGTGCACGTCGGCGAGCTCCTTGATCTTGGCGGTGGCATCCTTGATCTCCTTGTCAGTGAGATGGAGGCCGAGTTGCTCGACGCATGACTTGACAGCATTCCAACCGGTCAAGCGGTGTCCAGTGGATACGTAGCACTTGAGGCCAAAGTCTTCGGGCTTGAGGATCCCGTACGTGGATGGGTTGTTAAGAATCCCCTTGATGTGGATACCGGCCTTGTGTGTGAACGCGACGTAGCCACTGCAATGTCCCCATGACAGCCGTCAACCATTATCCGCCGTTAAGGGGGAATGAGGGGGAGGGGGGGGGGGGACATACGTGATGGGGTTCAAGAAGGGCACATTAACTTCGATGGCTTCCGCGACGATCTCACGCAGCATAGCAAGATTATACCTGGACTTGACATATTCTGGATTTGCTGCATATAGACACGCGACAAGACCCCCCAGGGGGGTGATGCCAACGCGCTCGCCTATGCCGAGGACAACTACAAGTAGGGAGAGGAAAGGTGTTCATTTCTTTCAAGTAGGGAACTAAACAAAACGCAAAGTGTAGGGACATACACGTGTCAATGTGCGTCGCACCCGCTTCGAGCGCCATATATGTGTTGGCGATAGCCATTCCAGTATCGTTGTGCAAATGAATTTCGATATCACAGCCCACAACGCCACGGAGGGTCCATACGAGGTCGTAAACTTGGCGGGGGTTCGCACAACCAACGGTGTCGGCACCCCTCACATCCCATTTGGACGGGGAGGAGGGGGTGTATAAAAAAATAACTAAAAAAATTGTTAGTATGATAAGTTGATAAAAGAAAGACACACCTGGGAGATTATTGAGGCGATTGAGGCCAGAGGGAGGAGTGGTAGTGGTGGTGTCGACAGTAATGCGTGAAGCGCGTGAAGTTGAATTCGAACCAAAAAGTCGACTGTGGGAGTTCCAACTTTACGTGGCTTGACGCATCAACTTTCGAAGTTCGACTTCTCTTGCCTGCCTTTGAGTGCCTTATGTTTAAATTTACTAACGCGAGAAACTACGCGATGTCCGTGCTGCCATACCCAACCCTAGCGCACAACCTTCCCCAAGTGGCCCCAAGGTTCGCGAATGGGGTAAAGCACAAGAACCTGCCGAAATGCCTGAACATGCGTCACTTGGCCACGACCCTCAACAGGGTTTCTTGAAACCTGTAGGGTTCGTCAAGGCACAAAGCTGGGAGCGTGAAGACGAGCGCCAGCTCCCCGGTAAGACAGCAAAAACGGACGAAGAGCTTGAGCAGGAGTGAAAAGAGTCGTGGAGGTGTGGCAAAGAGAATTCATTCAGAGATGTAGGTGGCGTTTTGAGCTCATAATTGATGCCATTTTCACATGACACAGCGCGAACCCCGTTACGAGCCTCGCGAGCGAAACCGCATCCAAACACTCGAGCGTGCCATTGCGCGCGAACGAGCCACACGCAAAGCCAAGGAGCGTGATCGTGCTGAGATGCACGCGCGGCTCGATATCTGGGACGACGACGAGTCGGATGAGCTGTTTTATACCGATCGCATATGCTGGCATACGCAGCGAGTCCGACGCCTCGCTGTAGAGGAGGCTGCCGATAACGAGATGTGAGCATATGAAGCGCGCGAGGCCGAGAATCTGCGGTGCAAGAGCGAAGCATTTCTTGCGCGACAGATGGATGAATTGCAAGCTCTGGCAGAGGAACAGCGCAAGGCTGGAATGCTTCTGGACGATGGCGCCCCTGTTAGGCTTAACGTTTCTCTCGCACCGGCTGGACCTAAGGCGGATGCGGCCCCTGCAAAGGATAAAACTGCACCTGGGGTGTTCGGAGCTGAGGAAGAGGAGGAAGAGGCAACGCGCAAGTGCAAGGTACCACTCCAATTGCTCGACTTCAGCATGGCGAACAACAGCGAGAAGGTCAAGGAACGTTTGGAGCATATTAAGAACTCTGTACCGAGGGATCGGGATGCGTTGTTCAAGTCTAAGGTCAGGTGGGATGCGGTCACCGAGGTGCGTCTGGTTTATAAGATCCTATGCTCTTCTTCGTTGACTTCGAGAACTAGCAATTAATTGACTACAAGTTGGAGCCACATAATAAAATGGAGTTGTGGTCAGGGAAGGTGCGAGGTCAACGCCAGCAGCGGCGCGAGGACGACAGGCAACACGAGGACAAGGACGACGGCTGGGGAAGCACCACGGTGCGAGGTCAATGCCAGCAGTGGCATGAGTCGACGGGCAGGGCAGCAGCCCTATGAGGACGAGGTCAATGGCTGGGGTAGCACCAGCAGTGCGAGGTCAACACCAGCAGCGGCGCGAGGTCAACGCCAGTAGCAGTGTGAGGTCAACTCCAGCAGCGGCGCGAGGTCGACGGGCAGGGCAGCAGCCGCACGAGGACAAGGACGACTGCTGGGGCAGCGCCAGCAGCGCGAGGTCAACGCCAGCAGCGGTGCGAGGATGACAGGCAACATGAAGATGAGGTCGACGAGCAGGGCAGCAGCCCCACGAGGACGAGGGTGCAACAAGGACGAGGACGCAGCATCGAGGATCACGGTGAGCACGAGGACGCAGCGTCGAGGACCACGGTGAGCACGAGGACACATAGCACCCTCCAGCCCCTGCACAACTGCTCGTGGGGGATGCGGACATGGTGAATACAATGAGGACGAGGACGAGGATGCAGACACGATGGGGACAAGGATGCAGAGATGAGGACAACAAGGACGTGGAGATGCGGATGCGGACGTGGAGACGAGGATGACGAGGGCGCAGATGCGGAGATGAGAACAGCGAGGACGTGAACGTGGAGACGAGGACGAGGACATAAACGCGGGGACGAGGACGAGGACGCGAACGCGGAGATGAGGATGAGGACGCGGAGACGAGGACAGCGAGGATGCGGAGATGTGACGATGATGTCAGTTTGTCCTGTAGCACAGTACTTAGTCATTTGTAGTAGCACCCAATAAATATGAATTTCCCTCTTTTTTGTTGAAGTGGTGGAAAAATCATATATGTCGTCAAAGCAGCAAAAATATCATATGGTGCTATGGCATGCTTCAGCGCTATGGCACATTACAGCGTTATGGCACATTACAGCATTATGGCACATTACAGCGTTATGGCACATTACAGCATTATGGCACATTACAGCATTATGGCACATTACAGTGCTATGGCATTACAATGCTACAGTGCTATGGCATGTTACAACGCTATGGCATGCTACATCATATTACAAGAAAGGAGACCTATTACAAGCTATTATAAGCAAACCCCGGGTTTGCTGATGCTTGTTTGGCTTGTACAAGCCAAACAAGTGCCAAAAAGTGCCAAAAAGTTGACAAGTCACAGTGAAAACACTATAGAATTAAAGATTTGATATATGTATAAAAGAGTGATAAACACTGGGAAATTGCCCTCGTGTGAATGTGCTAATTAAAAAGAGAGGTGATATAAACTTGTATGCAGAGGCCCAGGAGTGAGTGAGCTTGCTTCAGCTGCTTCACGGTAGCAATAGAGGGATGATTCAGAAAGGGAATAGAACAAGATGCGCTCACATGAAAGCGCAGAAAAAGAGCAGTACTGTACTTCATTCCTCACTTATGGGGCTGCTTGGGATGTAAAGGTGTTGGCGCTTCTGTTGCATTGATGGTGCACCCAGGATGGGGCAGTCAACTGGAGTGTTATGAATACTACAGATACCTAAAATCTTTGACCAACGTCATTCACTCATTGCCTTGGCATTATCTGCATACTCCTCGATCATACTGCTGACCATTTCATGGGAAAACTGGCCAACATCAATGCACTCACCAGAGTAGTACATTTTGAAGGCATGCTCAACCTATATGGGGTATTAATGAGCTTGGACAAAAAAAAAAGGGCAGTACATATGCCAGCAGATGCCATAGAAACAGCTCCAATAAGGCGACCATAGTTATGGCATGAACCTTTGCACCATTTGAGGAAAGGGGAGATGACATTGATCACAAATGTTGTCGACCCTTCTTGGCCCTTTACCACCATCATCGCCGTTTTCACATGATGTCTTTGCGCTCTCCCTTCCCTCCCCTTGGCACCTCTACGCTCGGCGAACTCTTCAGACATCCGTGGGGCCCTGAGGTACCAAGACTGAGGAGGTCTCAGCCCCCTCAAGAGCCCACTCCCTCTGTGGATGCTTCCCCCCCCCTGGGGTCAGAGCCTGCTCTGTCAAACACGCCTTGGGAGTTTTCTCCACTGGTTTTCAATGAGGCCCAGGCCACACTGCCCACCCCAAACCCCACCAGCTCCTCACTGGCTGGGGGGCCAGTGGCACCAACCCTTGACCCTAGTAGGGTCCCCATCGGATCTAAACCGGTTAAGGCAAGGTCCCTTCCTGCGGATTCGGAACTCTCCATTTTTGATATCCTCAATATGTTCCATCATCAATGGTTCCTGTCCATCAATCATCTTAGGGCCCAGGCCCTCTCGGCCCAAAAGGCTGAGGACGGGAAAATATTTTGGGTAGAGTTTTCTCCCCAATTTCATGCCCACCTGGTCAAGTGCGCTGTTGCGCTTGTCCCCTGGCCGATATCCAAGGTCAAAAAGGTGTTGTTCGTGTATGTCTTGGAGCTTCTCAACAAAGGGTCTATGGACTTTTTTGATCTCGTGAAGGGCACAAGGATAGCAACCCAAGCCCAGAAGGAGAAGAGGCAACTTGCATGGAAACGGTCCTGCGCAGCGGCGCAGGAGCGCCGGAAGGCGGCCAAGGAGGCCACAGCTGGCCTCCCACAATGGCAATGCAAGTCATGTGGACGAAAGTTCTCGTCACGCAAAGCCACCAAACATCACCGCTGCCCCATTTCCAAAGAGGCTGACAAGGAAGCCGGGCCGAAACCCGCCAGGGACAAAGGCAAGTCCCAGGCTGTCTCAAAACCGAGCAAGCTGGCGCCCACTGTGCCCCCTGTCCCCTCTGCCCCCACTCCTTGCCATCACACCCCTCCCCTCCTCCCTCCTGCAACTCGGCAGGATCCTCCCTCCAGTGCAACGGAAGCGGTTCATGACGTGGCTGCCAAGTTCACTGAAGCCAGAGTCCAGCGCGAATACCCGGAGGCTGTGAGTCCTTCCAAACGAAGATTGAGATGGCTTGCCTCTGTCAAGAAGATCAACGAGAGGAAAGGTTTGATGGACACTATCAAAGGTGGGCCTTAGGTAGAGTAGTACTCTGGCCCTGACGCGATACATGTATCTCGTAGTATGAAGCCCGCAAATGAAATTCGAACCTTGATTAAAAAAAAAAAATCACAAATGTTGATTCAAATAAATTACCAGGTTCCTAAAGTAGCACATGTCAGTGGAATGAATGATGGAGAAGAAGGAACATACAATATAATCAGGGTGGTCTTCTGGAACAACACAATCCATGGATGTAGGTACTCCCCATATGGATGGACCATTGCTCCTAGTAGCCCATCTTGCATATGCCGCAATCACATTTGGATTTCTGGCATATTTGGGGGTGGAAAAGAAGGCAGTAACTACCCTCTGTGCTTTACAGCCAAAGTATGTTCGCTTGTCATTTAAGCAGTGCTTTGCCTAACAGTAATAAAGTATTAACTTCTGTGTAGCTTTGCAATAGCTGTACACACCATTGTGTATATCCCATCACCAAGTGTGACAGTGTATCCCAATGCTGGATAAACCTTATTGGTGATGAATTGGAGGGTTTTGACCAAGCTTGAACCTGCATTGTAGGGCTGCCAGGGCATTTTGACTGAAGCAAAGCAGGCATAAAGGGTGGGGAGGAAATGCAACACCCATTTATCTTTTGCAAATAGTGTTGTGCAAGGCTTGGCCCAAAGCCGCAAGCCAGCTGGGGCTGGGCCGAGCCTAGCTGAGCCTGGCTAGGCCGTCATTGCGGCCTAGGGCGGCCTGCGGCTCAGGGTTCCAAAAGCCGTGGGCTGTGGCCTGAGCCATGGCTTTCAGGCACCAGTCACACATGCATGGGTGGGCAGAGCTGTGCGGGTGTGGGCATGATGCAGTGCATTCCCCAGCAAACTTGTATTCCCAGCAAACCTTTATTTGGGCACAGTGATTCATATGTCAATGTAGATAAGGTGCGAAGCTAATAAGCATGAAAGTAAAAGGGGTGAATGCAATCGGATGTGATGGAATGAGTGCTCTTCTTGCTAGGTGAGCTGAGGCACGCATCTCAGGTGCTCTACTGGCTTTAAACAGGTCAAGGTCCTCGCCCATGCGTGCGCTCCGTTTGAGCATCTTCAAAATCTGGGAAAGCGTCGTAGTTTCAACATCCACAATGCTACAGGGACCCGATGCATGTGGAGGGAGCTTGGATGCTGTTGAAGAGTGGAGATGCTTTGTGGGATGAGCGACCTGAGAAATAAGCTTGGACAGCTTGCAGATCAGATTTGGGTGTAGCTGCGGCCGAGAAGGCTCTATAGTAAGAGGAGAAAAGAAGTCAGGAGGAAGAGATTCTTGGTTCGCATTGACTGGCAGAGAATCCTTGGCTTCAAAAATGTCTTCAAGGGGGGTGGTTAACTTTTCTAGGGGTGCTATACAGACAATGCCCTCAGTAGGGTAGTAAGAGACATTGAATGCAACAATATATTACCTCGGTCATCACGACCTCCCTGGGCCTGATGTTAGTGTTTGTGGTGGTGGTGTTGTCATCTGTTGTGGTCGTCTTCCTGTGGCAGTCATCTACCCTGTTGCAGTCATCCCCCGTCATGGTTTCCCCCCTCTCATGGTTGTCCTCTCACTCTTGTTGTCATCTCCCTTTCCTCCTGCCCACCCCACGAGCTCCTGCTCGCAGCAATAGTGATGGTGGCACCACCCCCGTCCCACTGAATCATTGTCAGTTGTTGTCATCACCTGTTGTTGTTGATGCAGGGAGCGGCAGGGGCAATCCTGCACTTGGTGACACAGAAGAGGCCCACTCATGAGAGGTTGCTCACGAGTGGGTGTTGTCTTGGAAGCGGTGGGGCAGTGCAGGTGCTGGTAAGAGGGGCACTTCCTCGTTCCTACCGGGCCCTTCACCAGTATCCATCCCTGCACGAGCTCGTAGTGGGAGTGTAGAATGATATTCGGATGGTGGGGGGGCACCAAGAAGGGCCCCACTGATGTGCACGAGTGACAGATAGGATGTCACCACAGCACTGTTTGCCCTCACGTGACCTGAGCTCACCACACATGGATCAACCCATGACTATGGCCTGCACAACGATGAATGCACGGAAGCCCCACAAGTGTGGCACATTGTGCATGCCAGTGTAATGCAGGCAGACGTCATTGATGGCCTATTGGCTGAGTCGACACCCTGACCTGCTTGAGCATCAGCCATCCATACAGCAATGTTGAAGAACATTCTTGAAGTGACAATATATGCTGTTGAGCACAGGTGCACATGGAGGCGCTTCTTCTTCACAAGTGGGGCCGCAGAAAGAGATATGAAGACAAAGAGAGGTCAGTGCAAAAACGTTGAAGAGAAATAAGATATGCACCCCTGTATACACCATCACCACAGCTCCTTAACATCAAGCAACCCCCTCACATCCCAATGATCCCATTTGGACAGGGAGGAAGGGGGGGAACGTGTGGCATCCTCGTTGTAGCTAGTAGATAACCTAAAAAAATCAGTCATTATGAGCGACGTATAAGTACGCGTGTGGCATGGCAACACACGGTTCGCCGCCTGCTGGTGATCAAGCGCAGCGAGGAGCGGAGCTGGTGGCCATTGATGAGGTGGGAAGTAAGAAACATACCAAATAGAAAGATCATCCCCGTGTCGTGTTCATGAGCATGGGCAGTGGTAAGCCAGGGATGGCTGGCATGGGTGGTTGGGTAACCAATCACATGACCCATGCCAGGAAAGCCGCAGCTTGAGCCTGAGCCAGGCTGAAGCCAGGCCTGAGCTGTACTCACGGCTCAGGCTTGAGATTTCTAAAGCTGGGGCCAAAGCCACAGCTTTCAGGCTGAGCTGGGCCATAACAACACAATTTGCAAATGCTGGGATGCCATCGGTCTCAGATGTGATGCTCTGGATGCTGAGAGGTGCTGGTACTGAAAGAAGCTTCGTGGTGCCAGCTTTTCTAGCTGGGTTAGTGCAGTGATTGATGGTTTTAGACTTGATGTGAGATCCCACAACCCTTCTTGGTTCTTTACCACCACCATCGTTTCTTTTCACACGATGCAGTCTTCTTGCTCCCCCTCCCCCCCCTCTTCCCTGGACCCTTTGGCTTTCCTATGGGAGCCATGGGGCCCAGTGGTGGAGGTGTTGAGGTCTCAGCACTCTCAAGAGCCCACTCTCTCTGTGGACAACTCCCCCCCTCCGGGGTCAGAGCCTGCTCTCCCTACATCACCTCGGGAATTTTCACCATCGGTTTTCAACGAGGCCCCCTTCCCACCGCCCACTCCAAACCCCGCCAGCGTCCCACTGGCTGGGGGGGGTGCTTGGAGCCAACCCTTGACCCTAGTAGGGTCCCTATCGGATCTAAACCGGCCAAGGCAGGGTCCATTCCTGCGGATTCGGAACTTTCCGTTTTCGATATCCTCAACATCTTCTGTCGTCAATGGTTCCTATCCATCGATCATCTCAGGGCCCAGGCCCTCTCAGCCCAAAAGGCCAAGGATGGGAACATTTTCTGGGTAGAGTTCACTCCCCAGTATCATGCTCACCTGGTCAAGTGTGCTGTTGCACTTGTCCCCCGACCGATTTCCAAGGTCAAAAAGGTGCTATTTGTTTACATCTTAGAGCTTCTTAACGGCAAAGGCCCCAGTGCCTTTTTCGATCTCACCAAGGGCGCAAGGCTAGCAACCCAGGCCCAGAAGGAGAAGAGGCAACTTGCACGGAAACGTACCAGAGCAGTGGCACAGGAACGCCAGAAAGCGGCAGAAGAAGCCACTCAAGGCCTCCCACAACATCAATGCAAGGCCTGCGGACATAAATTCGCGTCTCGCAAAGGCGCCAAACACCACCGCTGTCAGGTTTCCAAAGAGGCAAGCAGAGTAGCCGGGCTGGGGAAGGCGAAGGACAAAGGCAAGTCCTGTGCCAACCCCCAACTGAACAAGCCAGTGCCCCCAAAGCCACCTGCACCCCCTGCCTGCACCCCCCCCCCCCCACCTTCATGCCACTATCCTCCCGCCATCTGTGATGTGAAGGCCCCTGCCCTCCAGTGCTATCGAGGAAGCTAAGGTAGTGGCCGACTGATACACGGAACAGGGTTCCTTGCACAAATACCCAGCGCCAGCAAGTCCTTCCAAACACAGATCGAAACGCCTTGCCACCGTCAGTAAGATCAATGTCAGGAAAGGTTTGATGGACACAGTACGGGGTGGGCAATAGGTCTAGTAGTACTTTTGCCCTGACGCAGCACATGTGTATCGTATCACAAAGCCTGTAAATGCAGTTCAAATTATGATTTAAAAAAAAAAAAAAAAAAAAGTGAGATCCCACCATATCTCCATCATCATTGCTAACAAATAAGACAAGCTAACAAGGGATGAGTGCAAAACCAAGAGGACAATATGACTCAGAACACACATCATTAGAATGATTCTTGACATTCAAAGATTCAAAGATTGTTGGTTGGATTGCAAAAGCATCATCGTCAGTGAGGCCCCCTAAGATTTGTTTGTCAGACCCCAAGTCATTGTCCACAGATTTGACAGCTTTCTGGGAAATTCCCTTGTTCCAACCCGCCACAAGACCAGAAGGAAATGGCTTTGTTCTGTGACATGTAACGGTCAGTGCTCAGGCACATCACAATGCCAAAGGTAACAGTGGAAGAACCTTGTATTCTGTAACTCTTTCTTTTTCCCCTTCTTGATGGCTTCCTTCGCAATGTCAACAGCAGCTCTGGTTTCTCCTTTTGCTGGCTTTTTCATCCTCTGCACATCGATCATCAGCATCTATGATGTCTATTAATGGCAGGAAACTAATGTACCATTGACTTCCTGGCAGCCTTAGGAGGTTCTTCATGCTTGACCTCTGTATCATTCGTGTACTTAGAACCTGTGACGTCTTCAATGGGTTCCAACATCTGAACATCATCCTTGATGTTTTCGACCTTGGCCAGAGTCTTGATGGCACTCTGCTCTTCTGCTTCATTGGCCAGCTGAACTTCCATTTTGGCCATGATTTCAATCTCTCGCCATTTGAGTGCTTCCAAGTTATGCCTCAGCTCATCTCTCCTCCTCTTTTCCTCTACAACCTGAGCTGAGCTTTGCCTTTCACTTGGTTTGTCTGGGGCACCTGGATTGACAACACAGTTGATGCATTTGGGAAGGGGTGACCTTGGCTGGACTTGCTTGCTATCCCACCTACAAGATTGTGATGTGGTATTTTTTTGGACATCATTCACCTTGGGCTTCTTTGCAGGAGGGTGTCCTTCATTGGAGCTAAGGTCGTCATGCCACTAGTAGCTACCATTTATTTATCATAAATTCTGGGCAATGCCCTGCCAAACCATTTATTTGCAGCCCAGTAAAAATATGATATGAAATGCCTAGGCAAATGCAATGACATGTGTGTTATTTGATTGCCTAGGGTGATATGTTAGCAATTTCATTTCTTCCTGGGGTCCTTTTTCATTGCTTGCCTAGGGGAGTATCTTGGCAATTTCATTTCTTTTTTGAGATATTTTTCATTGCTTGCCTGGGGCGATATCTTGGCAATTTCATTCCTTTTTTGAGATATTTTTCATTGCTTGCCTAGGGCAATATCTTGGCAATTTCATTTCTTTTTTGAGATATTTTTCATTGCTTGCCTAGGACAATATTTTGGTGATTTCATTTCTTTCCAGGACAATTTATCATTGCTTGCCTAGAGCAATATCTTAGCAATTTCATTGGCTTGATTCTGACTAAGATTTCCTAAAAAGGCAATTCTGAGTCAGGATTACTAAGCCAACATATGAGCTGGACAAAAAACACAGTAATCAATCAATGCTTAAAATAGATTAGATAGATTAGATAGATTAGATAGAATAAGATATATAAAATAAAATAACATACAAAAGCATAAAAAAACATAAAAGAACATAGAAAAACATGAAAAAAAACATATTTTACTATTTGATGGCTTGCACCTTTTTGCCCAATACCTCCTCACTGGCAGCTCAGATCACTTAGTGTTTGTAGAGAACCCCCCAGCTTTCTTAGAGACCTATATGCTCAATTATTTCCATAATTCTATCTATTTTATTTTATTTTCTACAAAAGTGGAAAATATAAGCTATAGCAACACTAACTGAAGACAACTTGTAGAAAGGGTAAACCATGTGATGTACTACTGTATAGCCTTTGGTCTTAACAAGCAATATATGTTATAATATATTTGACTGTGTATGAGCTGTAGAACAGACCAGTAAAGGAGTGAAATATACTATCACTAGAAGCTAAAACTAAATAGAAAGGCATGCTAGAAGAATCACAGTACCTTTTTGTCAGGAATTCAGGGCTTCATAGGAGGAATGGGGCATGGTGGCATGAGAGAAGGGGCAGAGGTATACTGTAGG